>CBVK0100086857.1:0-14775 GCA_900067695.1 Picea abies
TTGCTTTCCCTTACAACAACATTCTCAGTAGAAGAAACATTGATGGATTTTGGCTATACATATGCTCCTAACCTCACCCATCAGGGGGCATCTGTTATCACTGAAATTTCATCCGCACATGGCGACAAGAACTCCGCATTGTCAAAACAGCAATGAAGTCATTCATGGCACTGAATTAATTTCACAGCATTCCAGAAGGGTCAAAAACTATACAAAGTAACCAAAAATTAAAGGGCGCTTTATAATAGTTTGGTCGCGCGCACATGCGCAGGACAAGAACGTGCTATTCGCGCATGCACGCTCGACGCACGACTGTCAGCGCAAAAACCTGCACACCTGCTAAGACGTCACATTTATTGAATTGTCTGGCCTCCCAACCACTTATGGACCAGCTCCCAATCTGATTTGACCCCCAAATACGAGCTGAATCCGCAGGGTAGGCGGGTTAATGACCTAATGAAGCCCTAAAGAGCCCCTTTTCACACTTTGAAGAGGTTACATAATCGCCCGGTGATCTGCTATAAAAATCCATGAAGGAACATTGTTTTCGCAAGGAATTCCAGGTATTGTTATGCTGCTAAGATTGTCAAGGGCTCATTCTTTGACGATAACACATCGACAACATTTCATAGAGCCATTCGCCTCTCCATTGAGAGGATGTGCTGGGAGTTCTTTCACTATCAGTCCTATTTTTTTGCATTGTATCGAAAGAAAGTTTGTGAGGGCCTCAAGAGCCTTCCTTTGGGGGAAGAAGGAACCATAGTTCCCTTCCTTCATCGTGCTCTGATTTCATCAATAGACCAGCTCAAAACCATTGGTGATATCGGTGTCTTTTTTTGTGTTTATTGTTTCTTTATCCGTATGTTCACAGTTTAGTTTGTTTTTGTTTAATTCTTGCTTGTAGTTTGTTTTGTTTCCTCTAACCCTTTCCTCCACAGCTGTCATGCTCTGCAAGACCCAACAAGACATGTAAGCACCCTTGATTTGCTCACCAGGTGACGAATTGGGTGCGAACAACAGTGATTTGTGTGGTCCACTTTCTTCTCCTTCTTTTTCTGGGTGCAAGTATTTCTTAACTTTCATTGATGAATTTTCCATACGTACTTGGGTTTACTTCTTAAAAATTAAGAGAGAAGTTTTTGACAATTTTTTGGCCTACAAGGCCCCTTGTAGAAAAACAATCGGACATCAAATTCAAAGGTTAATAACAGATAATGGAGGTGAATATGTGAACAATAATTTTACAAGTTACTGCATTGCATAGGGAATGCAAATGCAACACACTGTTCCATATACACCACAACAAAATGGTGTTGTTGAGATACAGAACCGCACATTAAAATAAATGGCTAATTATATGCTCCAATCTAAGGGATCAAGTCTAAAGTATTGGGAAGAAGCCATCAATTGTGCAAATTACATAGTAAATAGCACTCCCACAAAGGCTCTTAAAAATATAACACTGGAAGAATATTGGACTAAAATTAAACCATATGTAAGTCACTTCTGTGTATTTGACAGTATAGCATAGGCTCACATTCCTGATGAGAAAAGGAAATCATTGTAGCCTAAAAGTGAGAAGGGTATATTTGTTGGTTATTCTGAAGATGTCAAAGGTTATATGCTTCTTCAAACACATTGTAATGAAATTATTATTAGAAGAGATGTTAAATTTGATGAAAATCTCTTGGCCTGTGAGACTAATTTGACATTTGTTCCTTCTTTGGCCTATGAGCCTAATTCGACGGTTGTGCCTTCTTCGGCCTGCTAGCCATATTTGACATTTGTGCCTTCTTTTGTTTTGGTTTCTTCTTCAGATGATGACAGTGAGGATGAAAATCCACCTCTAACTGCTCACCTTTGTCCAGATGAGTTCTTTGAACCTGAGCCAGCACCAGCTCCACCACTTCCTATATGGGTCCGTTCAACATCAGAAGCAACTGGTGATCTTGTCAGTGATCCTTCAGATCAACATCAGACACATTCATAGTTCCAACGAGCCTCTTCTCTTTTAACTCAAGTTTTAGAAACTCATGATCCAGAGATATTTGCAGAAGCTTCAGGTCATCCAGATTGGGATACAACAATGAATGAAGAGTATCATTCTTTAATGGAAAATAATACTTGGGATCTTGTACCTCTTCCAAAAGGAAGAAAACTTGTTAGATGTAAATAGGTCTACAGAACTAAGTATGCATCATATGGAAGTGTTGAAAGACACAAGGCTCGATTAGTTGCCAAAGGATTTTCCCAAGTTGAAGAAATTGACTATAATGAAACCTTTGCCCCTATAGCCAAAATGAATTCCATCCGCCTTTTTCTTGCCCTTGTTGCCTCACATAAATGGGAGGTCCATCAGATGGATGTTAAATTTGCCTTCTTGCATGGAGATTTGTAAGAAGAAATATACATGGAAGAACCTCTTGGCTATGTCTAGAATGACTCTAGCCTTGTTTGGTGCCTTAAGAAATCTCTTTATGGTCTCAAGCAAGCTCCTTGAGCTTGGTATGCCAAAATGGACAACTTTCCTAATGCCACTAGATTCTCTAGATGCCATTTTGATCCTAATATCTATACCAAGAAAGTAGGAAGCCATCTCATAATCCTTGTCCTTTATGTTGATGACATTATCCTTACTAGTAGTGACTCAAAACTTTTAAAACATGTGAAAACCAACCTTAAGAAGAAATTTGAAATGAAAGACTTAGGTTTTTTGCACTATTTCCTTGGCATCCAAGTTTTGAAAACCAATGAAGGATTTTTTCTTTCCCATTCTAAGTATGCTTGTGACCTTCTTCGTCACTTTCACATGAATGATTGTAAACCAACCACTTCTCCCTTCTAGTCTAGAGTCAAGATTACTGCCACCTATACTTCTCCTAAAGTTGATGCCACCTTGTATCGTCAGTTAGTTGGTATCCTCTTATACTTGACTCATACCCATCCTTATCTTTCCTTTGTTGTTGGTCTTGTTGGTTGGTATATGAAAACACCCCATGAAATCCATTGGAAAGCAACTAAAAGGATACTTCGCTATGTCTGTGGTACAATTCAATTCAGGATACATTACAGTTCTGGGGGGGACTCCTTTATTGGTTGATTTCACTGATTCAGATTGGGCCGACGACCCTGATGATCAAAAGTCTGCTACTGGTTATGTTTTCAGCCTTGGTTCAAGACCTGTCACTTGGGAATGTAAGAAACAATAGGCTATTGCACTTTCTTCAGCAAAAGCAGAGTACTGAGTAATGGTAAATGCAAGTTAGGAATCCTTGTGGCTTTGACAGATCCTTTTAGAGTTTGGATTCCAGCAGCAACATCCGACCAACCTTTGGTGCAACAATCAGAGTTCCATCAAGATCGCCAAAGAACCAGTTCAACATCAGTGTAGAAAACACATCGAGCTACACATGCACTTCATCAGAAAGCTCATTCATGATCAACTTATTGAAGTTCTCTTTTTCCCTACAAAATATCAAGTTGCAGACATTTTCACAAAGTCTCTTACAAAAGCGAAGTTTTCCAAACTTCAATCTATGTTAGGAGTTCATGAAGTTGTAATTAAGGGGGGATAGTCTCTAATGCCGCCTTCCTTCTCCTATTGTGTCACTATTGTAAATCCTTCAATCTTATCCCAAGTTGTTCTTAATGGGGGATGTTAAGATATTTAGACACTTAGAAGTTAGTTAACATCTACTTGGTCTAATGTGTCGTTAGGTAAAAGTGTGTTTTTTTAGTATGCATTAGTATGCATTTGTAGTTAGGAAATCCGATGGTCAGCATATGTTCCCGACATAGAGTGATCTGACAATTCATACTCTCCTAGATATTAACGGCCATTGATCTGTGTCTTAACAACCGATTGGTCCATGATCTCTATTTAAATAGCATGGAGGGTCATTTTCCGATGATCGATTGTGAGAAACTCTCTTGTAAAATCTCTTTGTAATATTTTTCTTTTGCATTAATAAACTGCTCCAAGTGGTTGCATTGGTTGGGGCCATGGATGTTTCCCCATAGGAGTTTTAGCATGTGAAAACATCAGTGTGTTGATCTTTGATATGGTTATGTGAGTGGTCATTGAAGGTGTTCGTCCTCTATTGGAATACTTGTGTTGTTGAACACCAACTCATCAACTATTTGTCTCAACCATGCACCCAACATGTACCTCAACCAAAATCCCTCATCAATTTCATCATCCAAATCTGTTTTGTAACTTTGTAATAGACCTGGTGTATAAGATCACATACCTGCAAACCTACCTTAACTTCAACAACAAGAGACTATCATTTTCATCAAACTTTACTTTAGTCTCACATGAATCATTTTGGATTAGTCAACAACCCTAAATTGAAATAATCATAACTATATTCATGTAATGAATAAATATACAAAAATAGTACACAATGTTCTTCAGTGTCTTTTATGCAATTCCTCCAGAATTCACTACTTGGAACCTCTCAGAAAAGGAGTTATAGAAAAAATGGCATACCTTGTTGAATTCTGGCTTATTATAGAGAGTGAATTTGTAGAGAATGCCCCACATGGAATATTTGTTGTATGGATCTAAAAATTGTACACAAAATACTACAGAATGTACTCTAACCAATACATTTCTTCTTACTGAATTTGTATCTGTTATGAAGAAGTTATGATGTTTTTACCCGAAACACCTGTTCTAGACTAGTTTCAGGACTAGCCACAAACCCTATTTTCCACGACGTGTAACTCCAAAAATACAATGACCCACAAGATGAAATTTGTATCACAACTAATTTTATATGTTTTTGCAATGGCCTCCCAATTTCATATTCTGAATCATTCTAGAAAAACAGTTATTGCGAAAATGGTGAGATGACATGTAAATAACATACCTTAGAAAGCACCATCAAAAAAATTTATCCTCCCATGAATTTCGACCTTCTTTTCTTCACCTTCCCTCTAAAATTAGGTGATCCAAGTGGATATCGGTGGCCACCCACCTTTTCTGACTGGCTCAAAACAGTTTTCTGGCAATTTTGGCAATTTACTATTTTTAGCAGGTTTTAACTTCCAGGGCCATTTTGAGGGCCTAAATGAAGTTTTTTTGAGATAGAGGTTCTTAATAATATTTGAAGGCATTACTGATCCCCCAAAATGAATCTCCTCAATGATACCTTTCCAACGAGCTATCATATGCCTAAAACGGAGATCGTATGCAAAAGTTACGACCTCGGGAAGTTGATGTACTAACTTACCCAAATGGGGCCCACATGGATTTTGGCGCTTCATCTCCTAGGGTTAGGTTTTTGGATGTCTAGGAATTTTGGCATTCCTTTTTATTGTAAAAATTCCTCTAGAGCCTCATTGTAATCATCTTCTGGCAAATGCGAGTAGCCATCACATCTCTTCTCAAAGATAAGCTGCCACCATTCTAGCGAGTCTTTCACTCTATATTTTTATAGTCTCTGTACATTTCTTTCATTAATAGAAATCGTGTATTACTGTATCTCTGTGTTTATGGTTGCATATCTGATATATTTTTGTTATATTAATGGATATACGCGATATCTCTGTGTATTTATTTATTATATCTCCGCTCTCATTTCGTGCCGAAAATAATCTGGATCAGTGGTATCAGAGCAGGCTGCTCTTGATTGTTTTTCTCAGTACATGTCCCTGACGAGGTCCGAGTATAGCAAGTTGGGTCTCGAGCTTGTCTCTCTTGAAGACAATCGATCTCGCACACCCAAGAAACCTTCAATGGCGGAAGAAAATAAAATCGACAAAGCAGACGATCCTATCAATCTATTGCTTGAGCAAGCTCTCACGTGACAGAGGGACGAAATGATGGAGAATTTTTCCCACATCCTTAAATGCCTGCCGATAGCATCAGGTGCATCTTCATCAAGAGGCTACTTTGGAGGCACCTCACCTTTCAAAGTACAAGTTCATTTTGATATTCCTGTATTTGAAGGACAGATAGATGCAGAAGCCCTAGAAAAATGGTTAACTCTACTAGAAGGTTGTTTCTTTGTTCACAATTTTTCTGAGAAAGAAAAGATCACCTTCGCACTCCTTAAAGCTCTCCCTCATGTCAAACATTGGTGGGAAACTTACTGGGAGCAAAGTTCCACAGAGGAGTCTGGAATATATGGGGCCGATCCCACTTGGGATTTTTTTATGGATGCGGTAAAGGAGTAGTATTACCCTGTTGGAAACTATGGAGACTAGTACATGAGATGGACCACACTGCGGTAAGAGAGAGGCCAAGCAGTTCTGGAGTTCACCAATGCCTTCCATACCTTGTGCACCAAGTTGGGTATCAAATACTCCGAGTGACATTTGGTTCTGAAATACAATGGGGCTCTACACAGATACATCTAGAATGAAACGGATTTTCTGGACATCTCATCACTCGGTGCTGCTTATTGATATGCTATTAAAATTGAGCAGAAATTTAAGCACCAGAAAAAACAGGAATTCGGGTCTGCAAATTTGCAACAACCAAAGTATGACAAAGATGGCCCTAACAAACAGTCTCTTGAAAACCAGTCCAAGACACAGGAAAAGAAGGGTCACAAGAAGACAAAGAAGGACACCGGAAAATGGTGTGATTTCCACAAAATCCCCTGGCACAACACCGATGAATGTCACTCAAAATAGTCATTGGTGGCTGAGATCAAAGACAAGGAGCCGAACCCTGATTCAGAATCTGATTCTGAAAATACAGGTAAAGGACAGATCATTGACGCAGTCCCCACTACTATTGTCACGACTGCAGCAATTCAACCAGAAGAACCAACAGATCCTAAAGAGGGGAGCACCTTTTTCATTCACAGATGTGGGTGAAGGGGACCCCGCTGCATTTTATTGTTGATAGCGGAAGCCAGAAGAACCTCATCTTAGCAGAGGTTGTCAAACAGTTGGGATTGTCGACAACACCACACCCGCAGCCATACAACATTGGGTGGCTTCACCAAGGATGAGATCTTCGTGTCAACCAGCAATGTCGATTGTCATACGGCATCCAGCCCTTCAAGGACGAGGTATTATGTGATGTTGCCCATTGGATGTCTGTGATGCTCTCTTGGGCTAGCCATATATGTGGAAGCACCATGCTATTTATGAGTCTCGACCCCGTAGTGTTATTTTTACTTTGGGGGGCCACCTCTACAGAATAACAGAGGTAGTTCCAATTATTGTTTCACCTAAAAAGTGTCGCAAGGTAGTATCTCATACTACAAAATTCAGCTTCTTCACAATCTGTTCAAAAGGGGAACATAAGGACATTGCAACCACTAAAGTCTCGTCCCCTGCACCTTCTATCCAACAGAAGCAGGTCGAAAAGGTTGCAAAAAAGCACAAAGATTCCTTCTGCACACCTTCCTCTCATGTAGCTCGACTTGTTGAACAACCTCAACTTCAACAGGTTCATGACAGACTTCCACAAACTAAGCAGTGCGACGTCTCCAGCAATACAAGCAGCTCACCTAGATGCAGATCCAGCAAACGATTTTCCCTCTCCTCTGAGAACTCAATGCAATGGATACCATTGCTTCCTAAGGAGGGAGCATTGATCCAGGTGGATATCATTGGCCACCCGCCTTTTTCGACTGGCTCAAAACAATTTTCTGGCAATTTTGGCAATTTACTATTTTTAGCAGGTTTTAACTTCCGGGGCCATTTTAAGGGCCTAAATGAATTTTTTTTGAGATCAATGTTCTCAATGATAAAAATGATAATCGAAAGCATATTGATCCCCCAAAATGAATCTTCTGAACGATACCTTTCTAACGAGCTATCATACGCCTAAAACGGAGATCGTATGCAAAAGTTACGACCCCGGGAAGTTGATGTACTAACTTACCCAAATGGGGCCCACATGGATTTTGGTGCTTCATCTCCTAGGGTTAGGTTTTTGGATGTCTAGGACTTTTGGCATTCCTGTTTATTGTAAAAAGGCTTCTAGAGCCTCATTGTAATCATCTTTCGGCGAATGCGAGTAGCCGTCACATCTCTTCTCAGAGATAAGTTGCCACCATTCTAGCGAGTCTTTCACTCTGTATTTTTACAGTCTCTGTACATTTATTTCATTAATTGAAATCGTGTATTATTGTATCTCTATGTTTATGGTTGCATCTTTGATATATTTCTGTTATTTTACTAGATATATGCGATATCTCTGTGCATTTCTTTATTATATCTCCACTCTCATTTCGTGCCAAAAATAATCCGGATCATTAGGCTTAGATATCCTTTGGTTACCTCAGTCACCTGTAGATATTCAATATTCTCAAGTGTGATTAAAATGAGAGAGCCTTACCTCTTATTTATACATTCATGTAGCTTCCTCAAGGGGTTACCTTTTAACCATCTTAACCCACTTTCCTTATTTTAGGGTTAACCCACTTCTAACCACTTGTCAAATTAGTAATTTATCCATTAACTTTATTATTTAAATAGTTTCTTTTGTATTCACTTTGACTTATAGTACACTCATCACTTCACTTTATTATTTACCTTCTAAAATCTCTTAAACCACTTTGACTACTTTGACCTTTTGGGGCTTCTAGATGACTCATGAGGGTTCTCCAACTTCACATGGCCATAACTCTCTAGCCATGAAGAGTTATGTGACGTTCCATATACCACTAGACATGGAATGACATGTATTATCCATATAGAATATTCTTTCCTGCAAATATATCAAAACTCATACCATTATCCATCAAACAAACTTGGGTCCATTACCCAAACCTAGGTTCTCCAACTTCTCATGGCCATAACTCTCTAACCGTGAGGATTTATGTGATGTTCCACATACCATCAGAAACATAATGACATGTATTATCCATCTATAATAGTATTACCTTCAAATATATTAAAACTCATACCATTATATATGAAACAACCTTGGGTCCTTTACCCAAACCTTTGTGCTACTAGAATTTGCTATCGGACTTTCTCCAAGGGTTGACATCAATCTAGAATATCACTCTCCAATGGTTGACATCAATTACAACCAACAATCCATACCAATTGTCCATCAACCTAAGCCAATTGTCTGACAATCTCCCCCTTTGGCATTGATGGCAACACCAACATTGATGAAAACACTTAGTCATGATAAAATTCATGCTTATACTCCTCATCAATGTTTCTATCTGTCCCCCTTTGACATCAATGGCAAAGGGTATATCCCTTTGGGGATGATACCCCCGACTGAACTCTCCTTTTGTTTTCTCCCACTGTCTACATGCCTTTGATTTTTCTTTGTGTTTATAATCCTTTGATTACTCTCTCTCCCTTCATATGAATAATATCTCCCCCTTTGAAAAAGCGTATCACTCTGAAGTCATATCACTCATTATTCCCTTGTGACAATCACTTCCCTTGTGACAATCACTTCCCTTGGAAACATGCCTCTATGCTCTCTCTCCAAGCATTTACCTTTGCATGTGATAAATCTCCCCCCCTTTGTCATAAATAGAAAATGTATCTTTCCATCCGGGGTTGCTCCCCCTAACAGAACTCTTCCTGAAACCAATCTCCCAACCTGAATTGTCCTATTTACAATGCTTCCTCGTGTACATCAAAGACATATAAGATAAGCATTCAAAAGAATTCATTTTGGAGTATAAATTACTCCTAGTCTCTGGCGAAGATACTTAAAGGATTCTCGTGGAAGTGGTTTTGTAAAGATGTCTTCCACTTGTTCTTTTGTGCCCACATATTCAACTTTGATGCTCTTCTCTGCAACCTGTTCCTGTAGAAAGTGGTACTTGATTGGAATGTGCTTTGTCTTGGATTATATCACCAGGTTCTTTGAGATATTGGTGGCACTTGTATTATCACAATAGATTGGAATGGGCTCATCATACTCAATCTGTATATCTTCTAGAGTTTGTTTCATCCATAGAGCCCATGTACAACATGTTGTTGCTGCAATCTACTCTTCCTCGACTATAGATAAGGATACTGATGATTGTTTCTTGCTTAACCATGATACTAAACACTCACCCAAGTAGAACGTTGCTCCACTAGTGCTTCGTCAGTCATCAATGCAACCTGCCCAATCTGCATCTATGTAGGCAATAAGTGATAGATCCTTTCCTTTTGGATACCATAATTCAAACTCTTTTGTTCCTTTGAGATATCTGAAAATCCTCTTCACTGCTAATACATGTGATACCTTTGGTGTTGCTTGAAATCGTGCCACCTATCCAACTTCCTATATTACATCTGGTCTATATGGTGTCACATATAGTAAGCTACCAATGATTGACCTGTATTACCTTTGGTATGTATACTTTGAATCATCATCTTTGCTCAACTTGCAACTGGTTTTCATAGGAGTGGAAACTAGTTTGCAATCTTCCATTCTTAACCTCTTTAGCATTTCTATGATATACTTAGTTTGAGAAATAAAAATTCCTTGGTTTCTTTGACATATCTGAAGACCCAAAAAGAAGTATAGTTCTCCAAGTAATGACATTTCAAATTCATTCTGCATATCCTTTGCAAATTTATGAGTACTTCCAAAACAATATCATCAACATAAATTTCAATTAATAAAATACTACCTTGAGTTACCTTGATGTAGAGGTTTTTGTTTATGCTTCCTTTCCATTGTTCATAAGGATTTTTGTCATTGTTGTTTTTGAGCATTACTCTATTTTGAATGTGAATTGTTGTATGCACTGCATGTGTCAAAAACATATCTGTCAATTTTGAAATCCATTAGCATTGTTTGAGCCATTTCCTATGTAATTATTATCCATTATGATAATGTTCATTTGTCTCTGAACCACTCTCTGAACCAATAAATGAATCCATTCTCTCATCCACTTTCATATATATGTCCAAACCTGCTAAGTGTTCTTACGAATCCATCTTTGTCCATACTATCCAAGACTCTAGTTGCGCAACTGTCCATATTGCTGACCCATTTATCACTATACTATCATGAAGTCTTGATTAATCTATCAAACTATACTTTTGCTAACTGACTGCTCTGAATATGTCTTCTCAAACTTTGCAAGTTGCTCAAAGGATGGTTCTTTGGTCTGTCACAGCTATCGCATAGAATCCCCCTGTCTAATATTGATATTACTTGGGAGTCTCTAAGACGGATGGCTCAGAACAATTCCTGCTCTGATGTGTATTTGTGATCATCTTCATTGGTAGATTCATAATCATCTTCATTGGTAGATTCATTATCTCTTTGAGATCTGACTTCTTTCTTTCTGTAAGTGGATTCATCTTTCACTACAATGCCTGAAAGTACAATCTCTTGAACTTGTTCCTTATTTACCTGTCCTTCCTTTATTTTAGTTATTTTCCAAACCTTTTTGTATCTGACATATTTCTTTTTCTCTGTAGAATTTTATTCATCTCATTTTATTTCCAATCTTGCGACCTCTAGTACTTGGTCTTTGTTCACATGTTCTTCCTATTTTCTTATCCATACTTTCTTATATCTGATATCGGTGTTCTCTTTCATGGAAGTATCGATCATGATCCTACAATCGCTAGCTATGTGTCCATAGTCATGACATTTTTAACACTCAATGTTACATGCAGCCACATAAGCACTTCTTTCTTGAACATTTCTTTTATAATCCCTACAATCTACAACCTTATGTCCAAAATTATTACAATAAAAACAATTAACATAAAAGAAATTTGCATACCTGGGAGTGAATGATCTTCTTTGTGGTGTAGTCCTTCTAAATTTCTTCCTTGATTGATCATGATCATGATTGAATCTTCTTTGTGGCTTGAACAAATATGGACTTCTTGAAGATGTATCTTCAATAATTTTATTAGATTCTGGTTGACCATGATTCCTTCCTTTGAGTACTTCTGCATAACTCTTTCTATTTTCTTCATTCTTCTTTTCTAGCAACCTAGAGTGTTTCTCTTCATTATTTGTAACTGGTGTGGATGTTTTTGTCTCTTCAACATTCTTTTTGAGCTTGACAATTTTACTTCTCAATGTGACAACTTCTTCTTCAAGCTTCTCATCCTCTTCTTCTTTCTTTAATATCTGAGACTTCATGACTTCTTCTGTTCTCTTCGCTTCTTCACTCTGAATTTTTAATGTGATTATTTCTTCGTCAAGTACTTTCTCTTCTTGACCAAACTCTGAATCAAGATAATTTATATCATTAGTTATTTCCTTAAGATGATCTATCAATATCTTCTCTCTCATTTTTGCTTCTTCCTTCTGTGCTGCTATGTTGGCTTCCAAACACTGCTTTAGATATTCAAGATTTTCTTCGATCTTTTTGGCTTCTTCTAGCTGAGTTCTTAAGTTCTCTATGACCTGTTGGGCTTCTTAAAAAATGTGAACACTTTCCTTTTGTTTCATCAATTTTTTCTTGAGTGACTTGTTTTCTTCTCTTAGTTCATCTAAATCACTAATCAATTCTGCCTCATAATTGTCTTCTTTTTCAATTTTTTTTTCTGTCTCATTTCCTTCATGGAATTTTGTTTCAAGATGTTCATGTTTTTCACAATTAAATAAAAACAACATACCTCTATTGATTATGTACTCTTCATCTTCTAAATTTGTTTGACATGGTGAACATATTTCTTCTTGATCTGTACCTTCATCATCTTTGGCATTTTTTGAATCTGTGATGGGTGAAGAATATATGTCATGTAACTTATCCCAAAGTTCTTTGGCTGATGAACATTTACCAACCTTTTCTCTTACCATATTAGGTAATCCTTCCCAAATGAAATCCATTTCTATTTTTTTATTCTTCTTCAATTCCTTCTTGGTTGCAGTCTTTGCCCTTTTTTAATTATCATATCCCATAACGACTGATAGCCAAAAAAAATACCCTTGTTCCTATAAAAATACTTTAGTCCTTCCACTCCATAGCTCATACTTTAAACCATTATGACCATTAAAAAATGGTACTCCATTATCATAATAATCTATGATCTCCTTCCAGTGGTTAAACTGTTTCATGAAGGAACCTGCTCTAATACCAATTGTTGTATTATTGAGAGGGGGGGTGGATAAATAATAGATCAATTCAATCCTTTTTAACCATAATATGCAAGTGTTATATCAATGTAGCATTATCATCCAATAGTTTCAGAGTAAATAAACAATGAACAAATGAGCAATCATACACATACACAATACAACAGTGTTTTTACATGGAAACCCAAAGAGGGAGAAAACCACATAATTCTTTTTCTTATATGTATGTAATAATTACATTCATTGGAAGCACCAACTTCCTTTGTTTTCCAGCTGCAACTGAAAGGAGGCTCCAACACCCTAGTTTCTCAAGCTACAACCTGAGGGAAGCTTCAAATCCAATATTCTCTGGCTACAACCAGAAAGAGGCTACAACCCCCTATGTTCTCCGGCTACAACCGAAAGGTGGCTACAACCCCCTATCCTTGCCCCGTCCAACCACCCCGACGTAGAAGTAGAATGATGGAACCATTTTCACACTATCACTATGAGATATACTGTTGTAAAATTGTACCAATCAACCTGCACCAAACAACTTGTACCAATAACCATAACCATGCATCAACTTGTACTGCAACGTGTAATCAATCTGTACCATAAAAAAGTGCATCAACCATGCACCAACCTATACCTCAACCTGTACCATGAACAAGTGCATCAACCATGCACCAAACTTGTAAAAATAACATGTCACAATAACATATCCAAACAACCTATCACAACAACCTGTCTCATCAATCTTATCAACCAAATCAGATCTACTCACCAAGATCAATCACCAAGACAACTCTCAAAGATGTGCATCAACCAAACATAACACAACAACTCATAATCATCACCAATATCAATATGTGCTTCTAATAATATATCAATACAAGTATGCTACATCATCCATAAACCATGTGTCAACAATACTACTAAAAAGTGTCTCCAACCATGTACCAAGTATGTACCAATCATGTATCAACTACTCATCAACTATGAATCATCAAGATGTACCAACATCATCAACTATACACCTCGTGTATGTGCCAACTCATCAACTACTTGTCTCAACCATGTACCCAATATGTACCTCAACCAAAATCCCTCATCAATTTCATCATCCAAATCTGATTTGTAACTCTGTAATAGACATGGTCTATAAGATCACATACCTACAAACCTACCTTAACTTTAACAAAAAGAGACTATCATTTTCATCAAACTTTACTTTAGTCTCACATGAATCATTTTGTATTAGTCAACAACCCTAACTTGAAATAATCATAACTATGTACCTATAATGAATAAAGATCTAAAAATGGTAAACAATGTTCTTCAATGTCTTTTATGCAATTCCTCCAAACTTCACTGCTTGGAACCTCTCAGAAAAAGATTTATAGCAAAAATGGCATACCTTGTTGAATTATGTCTTATTCTAGAGAGTGAACTTGTTGAGCGTGCCCCGCACAGAATATTTGTTGTATGGATCTGAAAATTGTACAAAGAATACTACAGAATGTACTCTAACCAATACATTTGGTCTTACTAAATTTGTATATGATATGAAGAAGTTATGACATTTTTACTCAAAACACTTGTTTTAGACTAGTTTCAGGACTAGCCACAAACCCTATTTTCCACGGCGTGTAACTCCAAAAATACAACGACCCACAAGCTGAAATTTGTATCACAATTACTTGCATATGTTTCCTCAATGGCCTCCCAATTTCACGGTCTGAATCATTCTAGAAAAGACATTGCGAAAATGGTGAGATGACCTGTAAATAACATACCTTAGAAAGCATCAT
>CBVK0100086857.1:14781-25615 GCA_900067695.1 Picea abies
AGAATTTATCCTCCCTTGAATTTTGACCTTCTTTTCTTCACCTTCCCTCTAAAATTAGGCTTAGATATCCTTTGGTTACCTCAGTCATCTATAGATATTCAATATGCTCAAGTGTGATTAAAATGAGAGAGCCTTGCCTCTTACTTATACTTTCATGTAGTTTCCTCAAGGGGTTACATTTTAACCATCTTAACCCAATTTCCTTATTTTAGGGTTAACCCACTTCCAACCTGATGCAGGAGCATCACCAACATCAAGCTAGCGTGGGGAAATGCCAATGCATTTTGGCATGTGATAAAATTATTTGAAATCTTTTGAAGTTGGATGCATCGAACTTAAATGTAATAGTTAAGGAGAGGCATACTTCTTGATTTGTAAACAGACCTTGAGCGTCCCTCTCTCGTCTATATTAGGCGAAGGAATTTATGTTAGTTAATGTTAATAGGTAGAATTGAATTCCTAGATTAGACAGTTTTAGGAGCCGGAGGGAAACGGGATATAGACACCCTCATTTGTATCATTGTAACAATAAGCAACATTATGAGAAGAGAGCATAGGAGAGCTAAATAAGAGAGCTGTGCAAAAACCCCATGTACAAAAGTTCTGGATTAATACAAAGATCTTTAGTTAAGACTCATGGTGTCTAATTGCTTTATGTGTTGCATATGTTTATTTATACATGCTTGGTTACTCTCTGTTATACATTTACTTTGATGCATGAATGTTGGATTTCATATTTAATGTCTGGAATCTGAAGAGAGGGAGAGAAAATAATGAGTTTCAATTGTTTCTCTGTCTGAGCAAGAGTTTTCCTACAAGGAGTGCAGTGAAATTGTCCATAAGGTGTGCGTTGACAGAGGTCAGACTTCGTCTCTGCAAGCTCAAGAGAGATAAGACTGTTCTCATTCTCGCAGAAGTGCAAGTCAAGCACAGGAATGCGCAAGCTTAGCGAAGTCTCAGAGTTTGCAACCTGAGGGAAGGAATTAAGGACTGTTGCTGCAAAGTGAGTGTGCAGAGTCTAAAATTTCAAATACTTGAAAGTATTCAAGAATTGCCGCAAGGAGTGCATGCAGGAGTCTTCTTGAAGACTCGAGTCATGGAGAAAGCTCAAAGAAATTTGTGTCTTAAACGTTGGAAGGAGATGCAACAACTTTGGTTTGCTGGCGGACAAGTTTTCGTGAAGATATCGTGTTCATTTCATCGAAATCGTCAAGGAGGAATTTGACGGTCAAAATCCTCCGTGGAGGAGTCGCAAAGTCAAGGAAGCCGTAAGATCTCGTAGAGGAGCAAGAAGGTTATGGTGCATGTTTTCTACACGTAAATATTGGGGGAATGGAGCCATAGGATCTGGGCCAACATGGTCATCAGATCACTCTCATATTTTGCATCCCGGGGTCTCGGGATGTAAAGGGTTGAAACCTTTGTAGCGAGACTCACTAAATCGTGAAAGGAAAAGTCCCAAGATAACAAAGGAATCTGATTCGTTCGTGGAAGAAAGACACGTGTTGTGAGATCACCCGTATCGAGGGCTTGGACATTAGAGGTTAAAAAGGGAAATCCTTCAACTTCGTGAGTGGTGAAGCTGCGAAGTAAATCAGGGCCATTCATCTGGGAGTGGACAGGTGGTGTGCTTGCCAACATGGAAGTCAAACTTTGTTGAAAACTTCAGGGTTTCATGAGTTGGAGGGTCGAAATTCCAACATCAGAACTCGCGAAGTCGCGAGGTCTGAAACTCCGAAAAAGGAGGGAGTTCCGTGTGGGACCCGCGTAGGTGACGTGTTGAAAAATTCATGTTTCGGCATATCGTAGGATAAGAGGTTGATACTTTCATCCTGAAAGTCCCAAAGCAGTGAGTAGCGAAGTCACGAGGTAATCTAAGCCGTCCATCGAAGGAGGATAGGTGTCAGAGATTAGAGGATCTCGCAAACTTGGAGGTTCGTAGGGTGAGAGCCCAGGAGTCGGGTACTTCAAGTCCCAAAATCACGAAAGGTGAAGTCGCAAAGCACCGAAGCTGGCACGAGGGATGCATGGCATAACCACAAAGGGGAGCCCAGAAAAATAGAGAGGTGGACATGTGTTTCCAAGAGGAAGGGATTCGGCATTTCGTTGACTTCTCGCTTCTCGGGAGTTTGCAAGGTAAGAGCTCTAAGGCACGACGTTGAAACTCGCGAAGGTGCGAGAGGCGAGAGGAGTCAATGATAAGACTATTCGACGGTCATGTGAGGAAGGCGCTGATAGAGTAATAGCTATAGCCATATCACGATTTCGGATATCGCGAAATTGGAGGAGAAAGAGTTGGAGTTTCAACTCCCGAACTCGTGAAATCACAAACCACGAAAAACAACCCGTGGATCGATTTGAAAGGGGATCCCATTAGAGAATCTGAAAGAGTCGATCCGGCTCAAAGGGCATATAGAACGATTTTGTGAGAATATCTTGATCTCGAGGGCTGATAGGTCTGCATCAGTTTGGTATCAGAGTGCATAAAGATTTCTTTTCTTTTTGTAGCAGAGGAAAAGGAAGATTCACCATGTCACCGAGAAGAAGAGACAGATAAACACCTGATCTGCTAGAGGAATGGGAAATGTCGAGAAGAAGGGGTAGGCACATGCCTGATCTAGCCATAGAAAGAGAGATGCATGACCTACACGCCAGACTTGAGGACATGGAGACATCACAGAGGCGCATAGTCGGTGCTGGGGATCTTGGTGATTCTGAAAGTGAAGATGAAGCTAGACATGAAGGAGAAGAAGTCACATTAGAAGATGCAGCAAATGAATTCCTGATTAGGGCTGTTGCAAGGATGGGTGCTAAGGAAAAAATGGATATTCCAGTATACGAGGGAAACCTGGATGCCGAAGAGCTTCTAGACTAGATTAGAGATCTGGACACATATTTTGACTATGAAGATGTCGAGGAAGACAAAATGGTCAAACATGTTGTCACAAGACTAAAAGGACATGCAACATTGTGGTGGGATGAGCTACAAGCTGACAGACGCTGCAAAGGCAAGTAGAAAATCAAGAGTTGGGATAGGATGATCATGAAGATGAAGGCAAAATTCATTCCTAGGGATTACCAGATCACTTTGTTTCAGAGAATGCAGAATTTGAGACAGAAGCTAATGACATTAAAGGAATATACCAAAGAATTCTATAGGTTGAACATCAGGGTAGGTCATCAGGAAAGCAATGTTGAAAAAGTTTCCAGGTACATGAATGGTCTGAGATACGACATTCAAGATGAGATGAGCATGATGACCATCTAAATGGTGGAAGATGCTTATTAGATGGCTCTAAAATATGAAGAAAAGCTGAGCTGAAAACAGGGTCAAAGAGGCCGAGGCAAAAGTTAGCCCAGAGGCAAATCAGTTGCCTAGGATAGAAATCAAAAACCCAAGGAGGACTGGAAGAAACCTCAGACTCAAACTAAGAGAGCTGGAAGTTCACAGAGAGGGCAGCATACTGAACAGAAAGGTCAGTATGTTGATGGAAACATTTTTCCTCGTACCAGAGGTAGAGGAAGAGGAAGAGGTGGAGTGGCAAAATGCTTCACATGTGGAAATAATGGACACAAATATTATGAGTGTCCAGAAAAAAAGAAAGAAGGTGGTGAAACTCACATCGCTGAAGCATAGGGGTGAATTGTTGAGGCAGAGGATGTTGAAGGTGGAAGATCGCTGATGATGTGAAAGGTTCTCTTAACACCAGAGAAGGAGGTGGAGAATCCAGTGCAAAGGAACAGTCTTTTCCGGACTGCTTACAAGACCAAAGACAGGGTATGCAAGGTCATTGTGGACAGT
This sequence comes from Picea abies, assembly GCA_900067695.1. Classification (NCBI taxonomy): domain Eukaryota; kingdom Viridiplantae; phylum Streptophyta; class Pinopsida; order Pinales; family Pinaceae; genus Picea; species Picea abies. Next base: position 18,584 of record CBVK0100086857.1, read on the forward strand.
GGTAGCATAGATAATCTCATTTCTACAGAGATGGTAGAAAAGCTGGAGCTGGAGACTATTGAAAATCCAAGCCCATATAGAGTTTTGTGGCTACAAAAAGGACATCAGGTAAATGTCACTAAACAATGTTTAGTTGAGTTGAAAATAGGAGGGTATAAAGATGAAATACTCTGTGATGTAATTCCCATGGATGTTTGTCATCTATTGCTAGGTAGACCATGGTAATATGACAGGAATGTGATTCATGATGGGAGAAAGAACACATACACCCTAGAGAAGAATGGGAGAACTCACATGTTGCTTCCAAGCAAAGATAAAGAGGTAAAACCTGAAGTAAGCAACACTGTACTTCTCATGAGTGGGAAGGAACTTCTTACAGAGGTTAAGAAGAGGGAGGAACCGCAATTCATTATGGTCAGTAAGCCAAAGATTGTTTTAACCAGCACAAGGGTAGATGATTTACCAGAAGAGGTTCAGGAACTGCTGGAAGAGTTCGCTGACATAATAGTGGACAAACTACCTCGTTTGTTGCCACCAATTAGAAGTATAAGTCATCAAATTAATCTCATACCTGGAGCTATTTTTCCAAACAAAACAACGTATAGATTGACACTGCAGGAGAATGAAGAAGTCAAAAGACAGGTTCAGGATTTAATGGACAAGGGGTTAGTCAGAGAAGGCTTGAGTCTGTGTGTTGTTCCGACAATGCTCAGTCCGAAGAAAGATGGAGGCTGGAGGATGCGTACTGACTCGAGGGAAATCAGCAAGATAACCATCAGGTACAGATTCCCATTGCCAAGAATGGATGATCTGATGGATTGCTTGAGTGGAGCCAAATTTTTTTCAAAAATTGATTTGAAAAGTGGATATCATCAGATTCGTATGAGAGAAGGTGATGAATGGAAGACAACCTTCAAGACTAATGAAGGGTTGTATGAATGGCTCGTTATGTCGTTTGGTCTAACAAACGCGCTGAGTACTTTCATGAGGTTGATGAACGAAGTCCTAAATGATTTCATCAGAAAATTTGTCATTGTGTATCTTGATGACATACTGATTTTCAATAAAACAGAGGCAGAGCATCTGAAACATTTGGCTACAGTGATGAAGAGTCTACAACAAGAGAAGTTGCTGATAAACATGAAGAAATCCTTGTTCATGAAGACAGAGCTCATTTATTTGGGGTTTTTTATTTCTGCAGATAAGTTGAGGATGGATCCAGATAAGGTGGAGGTAATTAAGAATTGGCCATCACCGAAGAGTATATTTAAGGTGAGAAGTTTTCATGGATTGGCTAGTATCTACCGGAAGTTCATCAGGAATTTTAGTGGAATTAGTGCACCAATGATGGACATAGTGAAGAAGAGACACAAGTCTTTTCACTAGACAAAGGAGGCTGAGAAAAGCTTCAATTTGTTGAAGAAGAAAATCATGGAACAACCAATTTTGGTGTTGTCGGATTTCAAAAAGACATTTCAGGTAAAATGTGATGCAAGTGGATTTGAAATAGGGGCAGTCTTGAGCCAAGAAGACAGGTCGATAGCATACTTCAGTGAGAAGCTGAATGAAGCGAAAGTGAAATACTCCACATATGACAGGGAGTTCTATGCTATTATTCAGGCATTGAAGAAATGGAGGCATTACTTAATCCCCAAGGAGTTTGTCTTATACAGTGACAATCATGCTTTGCAATTTGTGACTCAATAGGAGAAGTTGAATCAAAGACATGTAAAATGGGTTGAATACATGCAGAACTTTACTTTTGTAACTAAGCATATTTATGGAACTGCTAACAAAGTTGTTGATGCTTTGAGTAGGAAATGTTTGTTGTTACAGGAATTCAGAGTCAAAACACTGGGTTTTGATGATTTCAGGGACATGTACAGAGATGATCTAGATTTTAAGGAGGCATATGAAGCAGCTAAGAATCCAATTCCTAGGGACAGAGGTCAATGGATAGAATACATGATCCAGGATGGATTGTTATTCAGGGGAAATCAATTATGTATTCCAAAATGCTCCATGAGGGAGAATTTGCTGAAGGAGAAACATAGTGGAGGATTGGCCGGGCATTTCGGTCATGAAAAGACATTCTCAAAGCTAAATGAGTCATATTATTGGCTAAGAATGAGAGAAGACGTCAAAATATTCGTGGACAGATGTAGAATTTGTCAGCATTCAAAAGGAAGGAGGCAGAATGCAAGTTTTTATCAACCGTTACCCATACCTGACAGGCTGTGGGATGCAATAAGCATGGACTTCATATTGGGGTTGCCAGAAACACAAAGAGGGTTTGACTCAATCTTTGTGGTAGTGGATAGATTTTCCAAAATGGAACATTTCATACCATGCCAGAAAACCAGTGACACAACTCGCATTGTGAATCTGTTTTTCAAAGAAGTCATTCGACTTCACGGCTTACCAAGGAGCATAGTTTCAGATCGAGACACCAAGTTCGTGGGACACTTCTAGAGGACCTTATGGAAAAAGCTAAGAAAAAAATTGTCATTCAGTTCAGCTTATCATCCTCAAACGAATGGACAGACAAAAGTTGTGAACAAAAGTTTGGGAGACTTGCTGAGGGGCTTGGTGATATAACACCACATTCAGTGGGACAATATTCTACCACAGGCAGAATTTGCGTATAACGACTCACTAAACAGAAGCACAGGGCAAAGTCCATTCCAAATTGTTTATGGGATACAGCCAAGGGGAGTTTCTAAATTGATAGATTCAAAACAGAATGCAACTAAGAGTGCTAGTGCAGAGGATTTTGCAGAGGCGATGAAGGAACTTCACAGCTAGGTGAAGGAGAGATTGAAAAACTCAAGCCAAGAGTATAAGCATAGAGCAGATCAACACAGGAGAAAACTTCAATTTGAGGTTGGTGATTTGATTCTGGCACATCTAAGAAAGGAAATATTCCCGAAGGGGACATATAACAAACTGAAGATGAAGAAGATTGGACCATGTAAGGTCTTGAAGAAATTTGGGGCAAATGCTTATGAGATTGAATTACCCGATGGGATCAGAATTTCTCCGATATTCAATGTCTCAGATTTGTACCCATACAAAGCTGAGGAAGTAGGAACACGTGATCAACAACCAGAGGTTCAATGGACAAAACAGATGCCAGTTACAGAGAAGCCACAAATGAAAAGCATACTGGACAAAAGGGTTAGCAAGAGGACCAGGCGAAAAGAATACTTTGAATACTTGGTCAAGTGGAAGGGACATCCATTTGAAGATGCCAGCTATGAGAATGAAGCACAGATTCAAAAGCATGGACAAACCATGCAAGAGCTCCTGGACATGAGCCCATGATTAATTTTCAAGCGAGGGAGTATGATGCAGGAGCATCGCCAACATCAAGCGAGCATGGGGCAACACCAACACATTTTGGCATGTGATAAAATTATTTGAAATCTTTTGAAGTTGGATGCGCCGAACTTAAATGTAATAGTTAAGTAGAGGCATGCTTCCCCGATTTGTAAATAGACCTTGAGCATCCCGCTCTCATCTGTATTAGGTGAAGGCATTTATGTTAGTTAATGTTAGTAGGTAGAATTGAATTCCTAGATTAGATAATTTTAGGAGCTGAAGGGAAACGAGATATAGACAGCCTCATTTGTATCATTGTAACAATAAGCAGCATTATGAGAAGAGAGCATAGGAGAGATGAAGCAGAGAGTTGTGCAAAAACCCCATGTACAGAAGTTCTGGATTAATACAAAGATCTTTAGTTCAGACTCATGGTGTCTAATTGCTTTCTGTGTTGCATATGTTGATTTATACATGCATGGTTACTCTCTGTTATGCATTTACTTTGATGCATGAATGTTGGATTTCATATTTAATGTCTGAAATCTGAAGAGAGGGAGAGAAAAGAATGAGTTTCAATTATTTCTTTGTCTAAGCAAGAGTTTTCCTACAAGGAGTGCAGTGAAATCGTCCACAAGGTGTGCGTTGATGGAGGTCATAGTTCGTCTCTGCAAGCTCATGAGAGATAACATTGTTCTCATTCTCACAGAAGTGAAAGTCAAGCACAAGAGCCATGCAAGGAGTGCGTAGGCCGAGTGAAGTCTCAGAGTTTGCAACCTGAGGGAAGGAGTGAAGGACTACTGCTGCAAAGTGAGTGCGCAGAGTCTAAAATTTCAAATACTTGAAAGTATTCAAGAATTGCCGCAAGGAGTGCATACAGGAGTCTTCTTGAAGACTCGAGTCGTGGAGAAAGCTCAAAGAAATTTGTGTCTTAAACATTGGAAGGAAACACAACAACTTTGGTTTGCTGGTGGACAAGATTTCGTGAAGATATCGTGTTCATTTCGCCGAAATCGTCAAGGAGGAATTTGATGGTCAGAATCCTCTGTGGAGGAGTCGCGAAGTCACAGAAGCCGTCAGATCTTGTAGAGGAGCAAGAAGGTTATGGTGCGTGTTTTCTAAGCGTAAATCTTGGGGGAACAAAGACATAGGATCTAGGCCAATAGGGTTGTCATATCACTCACATATTTCGCATCTCAGGGTCTCGGGAGGTGAAGGGTCGAAACCTTTATAGCGAGACTCATGAAATCGCAAAAGGAGAAGTCTCGAGATAGCAAATAATTCTAAGCCATTCGAGGAAGAAAGACACGTGTCACGAGATCACCCGTATTGGTGACTCATACATTGGAGGTTAAAAAGGGAAATCCTTCAACTTCATGAGTGGTGAAGCTATGAAGTGAATCAGGGCCATTCATCTAGGAGCGGACAGGTGGCATGGTTGCCAACATAGAAGTCAAAATTTTTTTACCACTTCGGGGTTTCGTGAGTTGGAGGGTCGAAAGTCCAACATCAGGACTCGCGAAGTCGCGAGGTCCGAAACTCTGAAAAAGGGGGGAGTTCCATGTGGGACTCGCGTAGGTGACGTGTCGAAAAATTCACGTTTCGGCATATCGGAGGATAAGAGGTCAAGACTTTCGTCCCGAAAGTCCCGAAGCGGTGAGTAGTCAAGTCGCGAGGTAATCTAAGCCGTCCATCGGAGGACGACAGGTGTTAGAGATCAGAGGATCTTGCAAACTCGGAGGTTCGCAAGGTGAGAGCCCAGGAGTCAGGCACTTCAAGTCCTAAAATCGCGAAAGGCGAAGTCAAGAAGCGCCAAAGCCGGCATGAGGGACGAATGGCAGAACCACGAAGGGGGACTTGGAAAAATAGACAGGTGGAAATGTATTGCCAAGAGGAAGGGAGTGATCTAAAAATGAAGAAGACTTGAAAAACTTGAATAATTATTGCAAGTGAAATTTTATGTGTTTAAAGCAACAGGATCAATTTGCAACACATAAATTAAGGATTACTTATGCAAAATACACATAGACAGCAGCATAAACATTGAACATAAACACATGTGCACAACAATTGATAAAGGAGTTCACCCCTCTTATGGGCTACATATCCTGGTCCAACTTCCAATGGATCATTATTATTAATTGCTCAAAAAGTGCTAAAAAAACATGTTTTACAATGCTCAAACTGACAAACCGACTGCTCTAATGGCTTCCCAGCATCCCAAAACCCCTGTCTGGGCTCTTTCGGCACCTCAATCGGTCGAAAAATGAAGTTAGGCCTCCTGGAAGTCTCCCTCTTCAAGCTTGCTATCTCTGGTTCTACAATTCGCACCCTCCTTGAGTGAACCTGGCTCACACGCTCTTTTAAGCGTAAAAACTCAGTCCCGTACGCAACCGCACACTGGTACAAACTGTAGGACGGTTAAGGGTGCGTCATCCCCTAACCGCCTCGGCACCTGGGCACATGGCGCATAAGACCACGCTCTAAGTCAAAAGTTTGTTAAGTCGTTCCAATCATTGGAACCAACCCCGCGCTCCTAGTTGTATGCAAATCCGTGGGCATATGTGTTAAAACCCTGTGCAAATGTATAACCGTGCACGCATTACACTATGGTATAAACAATGCAATATATATATGGCACAATACAATGTATAAACTTTGGTCCCGTGCATTTTAAATCCACGCGCATATATTTACACACGGTTCTATAGTGTAATGAAACCATGGGTCGGGGCTTAAGCCCCGACCCGTGCCCTTTTTCGTATAATACAATATGTAAACATAAATATATGTTTTATGGCATAGCTAACAAGGAACAATGGCGGGAACGTTGGTTAGCGGAGGCTTTGTAAGATTTGTGCTATGCGAGGTCCAGGGGTTGAACCCTGTGGACTCCCAATACAATTTTTACATATGAAACAATGACCAAAGAATGAGCGACACATGGCGCACTCGGGTTGGGCCACGTGTCCTCATACTATTCGCCCATAACGGACACGTGTCAACATGCTACTCGCCAACATCAACCAAAGAAAATGCACCATGTCACCCCCTTGCCATGTCACCGTATGGATGGTACAGCCCTGCCATGTCACCGTACGGACTATACAAACAGGTACAGTCAGCATCCAAAAATTTTGCCTGTTTGGCTTGGCGGATAGATTGTGATATCTTCTCCATACGGACTCCGTTTGAGAAAGTAAACATACTGTCGAAATCAGGAAGACGAGATGGACACAATGGCACTATTTTTGTCGCATTCCGAGCACTTTGAAAATTGAGCAAAATTTGATCCCCTGATCACACCTCCCCATTGGGAAGATTTTGGACCTCCAAAAGACTATCTCAGTCTATGTGAAGATGAGGGTATAGTTCCCTCACCCTTCCAACCTCAATCCACTTGGCCTTTCTTGGATTTGTCCCTTTAATACCAACTCACAAATACTCCACATTTCCTCGCTTCGAAGTTCACATTCTCCTGTCAATTTTGGTGTCTTCCTACAGTTCTGTTAGATACTCTGGAGAAAAATCATCTATGGAAGGAATCTAAACATGATCTCCTTGATCATCAATCATTGGAGGCTCATACAACTTCAAATTCTCAACATTAACAACTGCATACATCTGCATATATGGAGGCAAATCTAAACGAAAAGCATTATTACCAATCTTGTCGACAATTTTGAAGGGACCATATCGAATTGGTTTCAA
>CBVK0100086863.1:0-19482 GCA_900067695.1 Picea abies
CAGCCCCGCCCTTCTCAGCTGCCCAGTGCTTAAGCAGTGTGGGCCCTCCTCCTGTCATTTCATCTTCCCTTCCGCCTTTCCACTGCTGTCGTGTGTCATCCATTCACCTCCCCTCTTTGGTCCACGTGGTCTTCTCTTTTTCCCACCATCCACTCGATGCTTGCCACATGTCCCCTTCCTTTCCTTTCCACATCAGCCTCTCACACGAAGGCGATTTCGCTTCTCTCGTCCTCTTCCCTTCTACCTGATGTCTTCCACCATGAATCGTCCTCCGTCATCCTTCTCTCATTCCGTCACTCCTTCCACGCCCTTATAACCCGTCGCCACCATTCCTGTCATGCACTCATCCTCTGCGCTGGCTTCCATGCCCTTCCCTCAAGCTATTCGATTATTCCAGGTGGCAGCGCGAGAAGTCTTCCGTATCCCGAAATGCTGAGTTGGTCGGGTCGTTCTCAATCCCAAGAAGCAGTTATTGAAGCAGTTGGTGGTGGTTAGATATCGCCTCCGCCTTAATAGGAGAGCACGGCCATGAATTTAAGGCACGTCGATTCCCCGTTGGAACTGTCAAAACAATTAAGATTGCATCTGACATAAGTTGCATGATCTTTCAGATGTTGACTGTTAGAAGCCATGCAGACGCAAATCTTTCAATGCATTTTCTTGGTTTCGTTGCTATTGTTGTTTTGAGTATATGTAGGCATTTTTACCATTTTGGTATCTATCGATGGTAGAGCTAAGCTCCCGACTGTAAATTTTCAGCAAATACTCTGGTTTCCTGGTTATGCCTCTGTGTTTGAGATTTCCTGGTTTATAACAAACAGTTCTCCTTTTTTCCATCTTTCTTTCGTCTCACGCTTGAGGATTCACAGTCGACCATCTTGTTACAATAAAGGATTTGTTGTGACAATGTTGTGCCCTCTGGTATTTGTATTTGAATGTGAAAGGATTTTGTGTTCGAATGCATTCTTCTTCAGTCTGTTGCAAACCGGATGTCTGCGATAGACCTTTGCACCCTTCTTGCGTAAGTCTTCCACCTACTCACCCTTTTACTACGACCCATTGTTTGGAGTTTATCAAGACCTCACTCGTTCATGCATGCCTGGTCTGGTTTCTGAGTTGAGACGATATCGTTCTAAGTTTTCTTCCATTTGATCGCCTTTTAAACAAAACGTGACAATAAACTGATGGGTGTCGGGCTCTGCTCCTGATAGCAATACAAGGGTGACTTCCGGCCGCCAACAGATTCATTGTAATGTTATATGCTAATATATTTTATATATGTTTGAATCCATGCACATGATATATGTTATTTGAATGTATAACTAACTTGGAGAAATCTATTCTTGGTTTCCTATTGTAGGCTAGTTCTAGTAGATATCAGGAGTGCTTCAAGAATCGACAGCGGGGATCAACATCGAACGAAAGATTCAAGATGTGAGGCCTCTCCTTCTTTATTTCTATCTCTCTCTTTACAAAAGTAGTTATTTCTTGTATGCATTGATATAGATGAGGGTAGGTTCTGTCTTCTAATTTCAATCTTACTCTATTGTGACTTGACCCAAGGTCATAGGGGAAAAATCCCTTAATCAAATGTGCTTCCTTAGACAAGGAATTTACCCTCCCCATAATCTCTTATAGATATTGATAATCATTGTTGGAATGTAGTGGGAAGACCTAGAATTCAACATTAAATCACCAACAAAACCCTAAAGATATTGGCCCTTTCAGCGTCACTCGCAAGCAGGTGAAGTCTCACCTGAGGTACCTATGGGGACTACAGGAACTAGGCTTCTGCAGTCATGAAGGTAATGGAGATAGTTCTAACATTCATTCTTACTTAAAATTCATTCAACATGTAATATACCATGTATGTGAATTCATAACAGCATAATAATGTATGATATATTCATCTTACTTACTCATTCAACCTATGCATGAAACCCTCAAATACATATTCATATCAACTCATAAGCATATATTACATATGTGCAATAAATAGATTAAACCAACATATCATAACAACACACACATAAAAACAAGGGAATTTAACGTGGCTCACCCCAAACTAGGCTATGTCCAAAACGAATGGCTTCTTATATTATTCATTCATATTCAGTCCTTACAATAGGTGTGCACTACGCTCAAATAAGATACATCAGTTCTACCCAAAATTCCCTTGTCATTTGCACATATAATGCACACTTAGCTTCTTTGATTTCACTCTCATCTCTTACTCCAAAAACTCCTTTATCCCATTTATTGACTCACTCACTCTAATCACCACTCTCTTCTACCCAAAACCCATACATATTTATACATTAATATTAGGGTTTATCCCAATACAAAATGGACCAAAGGGTCTAACTACTTCTAACTAATTTCCATATTCTGCGGACTAGCTTTTGAATATGCATTAATTGTGTTCTATGTGTGTTTATCTTTTGTTGACTTATCATGTTGTTTTCTCCTATGCAATTCCCAAAACTTACCCAAAGTTTCCTTCTCCATCCCCCAAAACTCACCTATGGCTCATCCCGAGCAACTTTAGGCTTTCTTCTAGGTTTCCATGAACTTCTAAAATGTCTCCCTTGCAGTTGTGATCTTTTCTCTTACTTGTGTTTCTTGTTGTTCAATTCCCTCATCCATCTCTGCAGTAATATAGGTCTTCAAATTTTTTTCACTTTCTTGTACTTCTTGCTTGACCATCCCCTACACAACTACTACTTCTATTGTCACATTGTATGCTTCTTCCTATGGTGTTTCTATCTTTTGTGAGCGAGCTTGTTGTTGTGCTCTCATATAGTTTATATTTGAGTACAATTTTATATTCTCTTCCATTGATGTCATCATCTCTATTCGTGGTAATCTGATCATCACTTCCTTAAAAAAATTCTCCTTGTCCTGCGTAGCATGTAGCTTCTACCCAATTTCCTGCAGTTCCATGTCTTTTGTCAACTGATTCCATACTCCCATGATTTCTTCGTATATATTGGCACACTCTACTTTTAGAATTTTGAATTTCTCTATAGTTGTTTTCACCGTATTATTCCTTTTCACACTTTCCTCTGGTGGAGTGTTTAGTGTTTAACGCACTTCCAAATTAGTAATATTTGTGTGGAATCCATGAATAGCTTCTTTGATCTTTGTCACATATTTTTCTAATGGGGTATCTTCCTCTCTAGGAATTCTTGGAATAATATTATAAACTTGTTGGATAGTCTGTTTTACTCTCTCTGTCCTCTATGCAGCCTCATCCCACTCCATCCTAAGTTGATCATATTCTTCTTGCATCACATCCTTATTTGTGACTACCTTTGTCAACTCCATCGACGTTGACATCGCACACAATTGTAGTTCATGTGTCATGCTCATCTGCAAACCATGTAACACTTATACTGACAACTGAGATAGCACCAACAAAATATGACTATGTTCCTTTGCATTCTCATGTAATTCTATCGTAGGGAACTCTAAATCTCCTGCTACTATACTCATCACCTTTCGCTCTCCTAATGTTTTATATGGGTGGGATGTCATGTGTTTCACCTTTGTATCCATATTCTCTTACTCTATTTTTTGAGTCAGAATTACCCTTATTGTCTCCAAAATATTTCACAGATCGAAAATCTATGCTTGTACATCCGAGTACCTTTCTTCTTGCTTATGCATCGCTCACTCAAAATCCTCCTCAGCAGCCTCTTTCACTTGATCTACAATATTTTATAAGTCATCCTCTGACAGAGATTGGGTGGCCACTTTCTTGATTAGTTTTCTCTTCTTTCATTACAGTATTGATTTTTCCATATCATGTTCCTTTTTCTTCTCTCCCAAGCATGGTATTGTCTTTTGTGTTCCTCCTACACCATATCCTTCCCCTTCTGATTCTTCTTCTTCTTCTTCTTCTTCTTCTTCTTCTTCTTCTTCTTCTTATTTTCCTTCTTTCTTTGGCTCATTCTCTGATAGTTGTGATTCCGACTATTCTACCTCGGGTATTGTGTTTTTCCATTCATCCTCCCAGTATTCTATGATACATCCCACCCCAACCTATTTCAACTTGTATTTGCATGGAAACCACTATTTCTCTGGGTCCTTCTTGGCATGAATGTACATGTGATATATTATGGCTTTGAAGGGGCAATCCCCTTGTATGATTATGTTGTGGTAGTATGTGCATTTTTTTCTGGATACTCACCTGAGTTACTTCCTTGTATACATATAATGTAATGTTGTTATCTAGTTGCCTCTCCTTGTGCACAATATGCCACAAGTTTACATATATCGCTCCTAAACATGGCCTTCCTTTGGATCCCTCCAAGCCACTGATGTTATCAGTATTAATAGCCAGGCATAGTGAAATTATATACCTTTGTCTTGATATTCCCTAAAATCTATCAAGAATTGGTTCAACAGGAACGTTTCCCAGCTCATTTGAACTCCTGCAACACACTTCTCAGTTACCTCTATCACACCTTTTGGTACATGATCCTTGCGAAATTTCCTCAACAATTTGCAGGCCAATACTTACATCATGAACTAGACTATATCATCATTGATGCTTGCAACATATTGACCACATGCACCTCTGAATGTGCCATACTTTTCCTTCATTATTTTTTCCAATGCTTTCTCCTTTTTCTTGTCAGTGAATAATGGCAATGGGTCTTCCCCTTTTGATGGCAACCTGGTTATCCTTGCAATAAAATCTATGTCTATGGACACTATTCTATCTAACCATATAAATCCTCCATGTACACAACTAAGTAATAACTTAACACAAATATTTATCTCCGCACTCCTGCCAAAATGCGGAATATTAGAAATGTTTAGAATACCTATTTTTTCCAGCCTTGTTTCCCATTATTGTGGATCTACTATGATTTCTTGTGAATATGGGGTGAGTCTTATGCTTTTATACTTGTCCGAAGAAAAATATGGAAATGTCTTTGTATCTGTCAAGTCATTGTCTGCATACCTCGGGCTTCCTACTACATCGAGCATATCTTAATCAATGATCACACCTGGTGGGATTTCTAGCTCGAAGAGTTCATACTTCATCTCTTTATGTAACTTCACCTTCTTTGTTTTCATCTTCCTTGGTGGTACATAATCCCTTGGATAGTGAACCAGGGTTGAACCTGATGTTTATTCTCTTAGTGTTTCCTTGGTCACAGGTATCAATGACTTCCTAGTGTGTTGTTTCTTCAGCTATGACAGAGCTTCTCCTGCCTTTGATGGCTCCATTTCTCTCTGAAAATACTCACTTGGAAACTAACTTCTTCGGATTTTTCTATGTTCACTCATCTCTATATTCTTGTTTCTCTCTATGAAGACTGAAATGAAAATAAATTATTTATTTCAACCCTTTAAATTCTTTTATCTCTTGTCGCTAATTGTTTCTACTTATGTTCTTTGCGCCCAAAACTGTTGTCTAATCCAACTCTACTCACATTCAATTCCTTCCATACTCTGCAATAAATTTGGATTATTTTGTGGATCATAGTTTAGATATGTATATTATGTCATGGTCTCATCACCACTTTCCATTTATGGCTATGCATCTCGACTACTTCATTGTTATAATTTCTCTTTAATGTCTGTCCTATCATGTATGCTCTTTAATTCATTTTTCTCCCTCTATGCAAATATCTATCGTTCTTCAATCCTTTTTCTCGCACATCATTCCTTCCTCTTTCTACATAATCGTGACATTTTATGGTTTTATCTCCTTACATGTTTATCCTTATGCATCCCTTCAACCTTCAAATACACTATTATACAAGTACTATGGTACACATACTACATGCTCTGAATAGTGCGCGGAAGTGTGGTTGTCCCTATATAGCTTCAATCGACTACCATTAACCAGTCCTTCCACAAATTCTCCATTCAGTTTATCCAACTGAATAGCACCTACAAATTTCACAAACCTAAGCACATATGGACCTAACCAATGCATTTAGAAATTTCTCGGGTGCTACAAAATCTTGTTGTCATAAAGCAAAACCAAGTCTCTTGTTTGGAACTTATTATGTTTAATGTGCATGTCATTCCATGATTTCTCATGTGCTTTCTGAACTTGTTGATGGAAACCTATGTAAAAATGATCTTCTTCCAACTCTACTAACTCTGACACTTTCTTCTTCACTAGGCCAGAATCTGTAAGCTTTGTCAGTGCACCAATACTCAAACTCGGTACTATGAATTTGTAACACCTGAGGTTTTGAACCCCCATTTTAAATAATGTATTGTTACAATGTTGAGAGGGAAGGGTGCCCAAACAATTATTAAAATGCCAGTGTGCCAAAGACATGTAATGTTTTTATCATTATTAATAATAAATACATGGTTGGCTACTAGACAAGCAAGGACTAGAGTTATAGGGGTTTATGATTCCACAAGAGAGGGGGATTGAGGGGATAAATGTTTATTCCTATGTTAATTACCCTTTTTGGATAAGGGAGAATATCATTTATGTGAGACTCTTGGATAAGGCTAGGAGGTTATTGATTCCCCACGAAAATATTTAAACCCATCCGCGGTATGATTATGGGGTTGGTTGTTGGCTCGTCCGCTCCTTCACTCTTGAATTTCGTACCATTCTTTCCCTCAAGCACTTTCATACACTCACTCACCCATTCATTGATCCATACTCACCTGCATCCTATCTTGGAAAAGGGAATCAAACTGATGAGAATTATCCATGGGATAGTTGGTTTTAATGGTCATTAGTGCAATCCAATCGTGACCTGGGACCTACATGTCTAAGATGTGTTGGCATGTGCCCTATTTTTCTCACAACTGTGAGTCCTGAGAGTTCTATCTTTGAGATTCTGGACCAACTGTGCTGGAGGCCATAGAAAATAAGGTGAAGCAATACCTGAGGGACTGCGTGGAAGAGAAGGGTGGAGGTCCATTCTCTTGGGGCGGTACAGGTTGGCTAGAAGAGAGTTGGGTACTTGGGTTGTTGTGGGTGTTGGGAAACCTATGAGAGCTTGAGATCTGACTGGTTTGGGAACCCAAGTACACTATAGAACCATCCTTTTGGATTCATAGCCCTGGCTTGAGGGTAACATTGTTGTTGAGATTGGAGCAGTGGTGTCTACGGTTGGGTGGAACATCCTTGGTTTGCAGCTAGTTGGTGTCGCATTTTTATAAAGATAAGTGCTCTCTGTTGTGATATTATTATCTGTGTATGAATGTATTTCACTGTGTATTTTAATTATCTTGTAACTAAATCTTAGATTATGCATGCTTGTTGGATATTATTGTGCATGTCGCTAAATCGTGTATCTTATGAGTTCTTATTAATTAAAGAAGGTATCCGTAAGAGTACGAAGTCCAAGGGTGGGCTTGAAGTTAGTGTACCACGGCCTGTGGGTGGATGGGTATGTTACAGAATTCCATAGGCGTAATAGCTTCTTGGCCATACACTAGTCTAAATGGGGTTTTTCCTATCAACTTATTACTTGTAGTCATATACTCCCATAATAATGTTGGAATCCTCAAGTCTCATTCATCTCAGCTTACATTACACACCTTCATCGATGCATGTTCTAGTATCTTATTGAGGATGATACGGTGTGCTCTTTTGATGATGATTATGAAACTCATATGTCAACGCTGCAATCATCCTATTCAGAAAATGAGTTCCCTAATCGCTCATAAGAATTATCGTGCATCCAAATCTTTTCACCACATTTTCAAACCAAAAATCATGCAACTTTCTTTGTGTTGCAATCTCTAACTAGCTCTGCTTCAGCCCATCTATTCAAACAATCTAGTACAATAATGATGTATCTGGCTCCTAACCTCTTTGTAGGTGTATTAATCTGTCCAATAAATTACACTATCCATTTATCAAAAGCTTGTAATGTCACTTGTGGTACTAATGGCATCTCATCCTTCCTGGAATGCTTCCCAATTCTTTGTCGAACATCACAAGTCTTGCAAAATTCCTTCTCATCCTTATGAAGGGTAGGCCACCACAATATTGGGTGCAAAATCTTATGAGTTGCTTCTTTTCCTACATAGTGTCCTCCTTCAACCCCTTCATGTGCCTCTGACAATATCATATGGCTTTCATGTTCTAATACACATCATCCCATAATGCCATCTATGCCTAAATTGTACAAATTTTCTGTTATAAGTTGATAGTTGGTTGCCTTCACTACTAATTTCTTCTTTTGTGCAATTGTAAACTCAAGTGGGACTACTCTTGTACTCAAGAAATTAACTATGTTTGTAAAATAGTCATCAACCATTTATACTTTAAATAAGTGCATGCCTGGTAAGTTCTCATCCAAGTTTCTTGCATCTTCTCCTGATAGTATGCATGATAAGTGATTAGGTCTTGAATTAAATTTCCATGGTTTCAAAATTAATGCAAAATCATATTCCTGAAATAATAATATCCATCTGCATATTCTCCCCCCCAAAATTGGCTTAGCATTTGGCTTCAAGGGAATCTTCATCTCTCCTAACTCCCCAGCAATCCCTTTCATCTCTGAAAAAGTAGTCGGAAACAGGTCCTAGTACTCATCTAGTAATTCAGCTATATTTTTCGTAGTTTCATCATTTCAATAGTCTCCTATGTTCACAAATTTGGGCTTATAATTTGTACCAATGTTTACTCTGCACGTTCTCAATGGTTTTGTATACACAACATATTTAGATTGTGATCTCTCTACTGCGCGCCCTCCTTTAGTTTCTGGTATTTTCACATTTCAGGGATCTTTGTCCTCCTCTTGGCCTTCTTCAACAACATTGTAATAGCACAAAACTTCTTCAATTGTCAAAGAATATCTATGCACACTACATACAGGTACTAGTTATATTAAGTCTTATGCTGAAAAATATTTGTTCTTGATGACCTACATATATTATTCAATTAAAGGAGCATCATCTTCAAAACTAAAAGTTACCTTAATTTTTTTAGTCAGTTCCTCCCAATCCGTAGTTTTTTTCTGTACTTTTAGTTCCAAGTACCAATTCTTTGATATTGTTCCCAAGGTGTGTACAAACAGGTGTGTCCGTTATTGCCTAGGTACTTTATTCCATGTCACAATACACTGTGTAACATGCTCCATCGGACATCTCAATCATGTGTACTTTTTCATAGTATCTTAATTCTTTGTCCAAAACCTACCCTGTAATACCCTTTTTCACTGCTGACAATCTCTTATTCCATCCTTGTGTGCAACCCACCATCTTGTCGGGGTCTCTTTAAGTGTAACGTATAAATCTAATAATCTCTGTTGATCTGATATTTTCAATTCAAATTCTCTTATAAAATAAGCTACCTCAGTTAATCTATCATACATTGGAGGATCACATACCTCAGTTCCAATCCATCACAATGTGTGGGTAATTCGATCACATTTCCTTGTAGACACTTTGTGCAATATCTATTTTCAATTATATAAATATTCCTATGAAGCTAACGTGCATGAACTAATACTACTTGTAACACACCCACCACAGGGCTAGAAAAATTTTCGGCTTTTTCCTTCCTTTCGTCGAGGAACAAAATTCCCCTAATTCTTATGGGGCCCGATGCAGTTCCTACCCTCTCCTATCCTTACTCATGTGATCATGGGTTATGACCACTGGCCTTACCAGAGAGGTACTTTCGGCTTTCACGATTCGGAAAATCTCGATGCATTTGTGTTCCCCTGCTCTCTTGTCTCTCAAAGTGCCGAAATCCAAAGGGGACCAATAGTTTGTCATAACTAAAAATGCCTCAGATTAAAACATGTCACTGCACCTTTTAGGGTTTACTCCATCGGGATTTTGGGATGTGAGACGACAAGAGGTCTCGCACCTAGGTTTCTTGGGAGCTGAAACTCTGAAACACCAAACTCTAATATGCTTCACTATTTTGGGGTTTCCTCCATCAGGATTTCAGGATGTGCGATGACAAGAGGTCTCGCACCTAGGTTTCCTGGGAGACGAAACTCTGAAACACCCTACTCTAACATACTTCATAAGAAGGTCAAACATGCTATCACGAGATTGAAAGAACATGCAGCATTGTGGTGGGATGAACTGCAAGCTGACAGACACTGCCAAGGTAAGAAGAAAATCAAGAGTTGGGATAGGATGATTGCAAAAATGAAATCGAAATTCATTCCCAGAGATTACCAGATTACTTTGTTTTGAAGGATGCAGAACTTGAGACAGAAGCTGATGACAATGAAGGAGTACACTGAAGAGTTCTACAGGCTGAACATCAGAGCAAGTCATCATGAAAGTAATGATGAAAAGGTTGTCAGGTATATGAATGGCTTGAGATATGAAATTCAGGACGAGATGAGCATGATGACCATATGAACAGTGGAAGATGCTTATCGGATGTCTCTAAAGGTGGAAGAGAAGTTGAGCTGAAAACAAGGTCAAAGAGGTCGATGCAGAAGTCAAGCCAGGGGCAAATCAGTTGTCCAAGATAGAAGTTAGAAGCCTAAGGAAGACTAGAAGAAACCTCAACCTCAGATTGAGAGAGGTGGAAACTCACAAAAAGGGAAATATGCTGGACAGAGAAGGCAGTATGCTAATCAGAGAGGAGAGTATGTTGATAACAACATTTTTCCGCATATTAGAGGTAGAGGAAGAGGAAGAAGTGGAGTGATAAAATGCTTCACGTGTGGAAAAGTTGGACACAAGTCTTATGAATGTCCAAACAAGAAGAAAGAGGAAGGAGAGATTCACATTGCCGAAGCACAAAGGAGAAATGTTGAGGCAGAGGATGCTGAAGGCGGAAGATCGTTGATGATGCAAAAAGCTCTTTTAACACCAGAAAAGGAGGTGGAGAGTTAATTCCAAAGAATCAGACTTTTTCGGACTGCGTGCAAAGCCAAAGACTGGAAATGTAAAGTTATTTTAGACAGTGGTAGCACGGATAATCTCGTTTCTACAAAGATGGTAGAAAAACTGGAGCTGGAGACAATTGATCATCCAAGCCCATACAGAGTTTTGTGGTTGCAAAAAGGACATCAGGTAAATGTCACTAAGCAATGTTTAGTTGAGTTTAAAATAGGAGGGTATAAAGATGAAATACTCTGTGATGTTATTCTTATGGATGTTTGTCACTTATTGGTGGGTAGACCGTGGAAATATGACAGGAATGTGATTCATGACGGGAGAATGAACACATACACCCTAGAGAAGAATGGGAGAACTCACATGTTGTTGCCGATTAAGGATAAAGAGGTGAAAATTGAAGTAAGAAACATTGTACTTCTCATGAGTGGGAAGGAACTTCTTACAAAGGTTAAGAAGAAGGAGGAACCACAATTCATTGTGGTCAGGAAGCCAAAGATTGTTTTAACCAGCATAAGGGTAGATGATTTACCAGAAGAGGTTCAGAAACTGCTGAAAGAGTTCATTGACATAGTAGTGGATGAACTACCTCATTCGTTGCCACCGATCAGAAGTGTGAGTCATCATATTGGTCTCATACCTGGAGCTAGTTTACCAAACAAAGAAACATACAGATTGACATCACCAGAGAATGAAGAGGTCAAAAGACAAGTCCAGGATTTGTTGGACAAAGGCTTGGTTAGAGAAATCTTGAGTCTGTGTGTTGTTTCGACAGTACTCAGTCCGAAGAAAGATGAAGGCTGGAGGATGTGTATTGACTCAAGGGAAATCAACAACATAACCTTCAGATACAGATTTCCATTTCTAAGGATGGATGATCTGATGGATTGCTTGAGTGTGGCCAAAAAAAATTTGAAGATTGATTTGAAGAGTGGTTATCATCAAATTTGCATGAGAGAAGGAGACGAATGGAAGACAGCATTCAAAACCAATGAAGGGTTATACGAATGGCTTGTCATTATGTTTGGTTTAAAAAATGCGCCGAGTACTTTCATGAGATTGATTAATGAAGTCCTGAAGGATTTCATCGGAAAATTTGTCATTCTGTACCTTGATGACATACTGATTTTCAGTAAAACAAAGGCAGAGCATCTGAAACATTTGGCTACAGTGATGCAGAGGTTACAATAGGAAAAGTTGTTGATAAACATGAAGAAATCCTCATTCATGAATATGGAGCTCATTTATTTGGGGTTTGTTATTTCTGCAGATAAGTTGAGGATGGATCCGGAAAAGGTGGAGGTAATCAAGAATTGGTCGTCACCAAAGAATATCTTTGAGGTGAGAAGTTTTCATGGATTGGCTAGTTTCTACCAAAATTTCATCAGGAATTTCAGTGGAATTAGTGCACCGATGATGGAGACAGTGAAGAAGAGACACAAATCTTTTCACTGGACAGAAGAAGCTGAAAAGAGTTTTAATTTGTTGAAAAGGAAAATCACGGAACAACCAATCCTGATGTTGCTTGATTTCCAAAAGACATTTCAACTGAAATGCGATGCAAGTGGATTTGCAATAGGGGCATTTTTGAGTCAAGAAGATAGGTCGATAGCATACTTCAGTGAGAAGTTGAATGAATCAAAAGTAAAATACTCCACGTAAAAGTAAAATACTCCACGTATGACAAGGAGTTCTATGATATTATACAGGCATTGAAGAAATGGAGACATTACTTCATTCCTAAAGAGTTTGTCTTATACAGTGATAATCATGCATTGCAATTTGTGACTCAACAGGAGAAGTTGAATCAAAGACATGTAAAATGGGTTGAATATATGCAAAATTTCACTTTTGTGATTAAACATATTTCTGGTACTGCTAACAAAGTTGTTGATGCTTTCAGCAGGGAGTGTTTGCTATTGCAGGAGTTCAGGGTCAAAACGTTGGGTTTTGATGATCTCAAGGAGATGTATCAAGATGATCCAGATTTTAAAGAAGTGTATGAAGCAGCTGAGAATCCAATTCTTAGAGATAGAAGCCAATGGGCAGAATACATGATCCAGGAAGGATTACTGTTTAAAGGTAATCAACTTTGTATTCCAAAATGCTCCATGAGGGAGAATTTGTTGAAGGAGAAACACAGTGGAGGATTGGTCGGGCATTTCGGTCATGAAAAAATGTTCGCAAAGTTGAATGAGTCATAATTTGGGCCAGGAATGCGACCAGATGTCAAACTATTTGTAGAGAGATGTAGAATTTGTCAACATTCAAAAGGAAAGAGGAAAAACGTAGGTTTTTATCAACCATTGCCCATACCTGAGAGGCCATGGGATGCAGTCAGCATGGACTTCATATTGGGGTTGCCAAGAACATAAAGAGGGTTTGACTCAATCTTTGTGGTGGTGGATATATTTTCCAAAATAGCACATTTCATTCCATGTCAGAAAACCAGTGACGCAACTCACATTGCAAACCTGTTTTTCAAAGAAGTCATTCGACTTCACGGCTTTCCAAGAAGCATAGTTTCGGATCGAGACACTAAGTTCCTAGGACACTTTTGGAGAACCTTATGGAAGAAGTTGGGGATGAACTTATCGTTCAGTTTAGATTATCATCCCCAGACGAATGCACAGACAGAAGTTGTGAACAGGAGTTTGGGAGACTTGTTGAGGAGTTTGGTGACAGAACACCACAGCGAGTGGGACAACATATTACCACAGGCGGAGTTTGCTTATAACGACTCACTTAATAGGAGAACTGGATAGATTCCATTTCAGATTGTCTATGGCATGCAACCGAGAGGAATTTCTGAGTTGAGGGATTCAGAACAGACTGCGACTAGGAGCGCTAGTGCAGAAGATTTCATAGAAGCGATGAAGGAGCTTCACAGCCAGGTGAAGGAGTGATTGCAACATTCAAGCCAAGAATATAAATGCAGGGCGGATCAATGTAGGAGAGAACTTTACTCTGAATTTGTTGATTTGATCCTTGCACATTTGAGAAAGGAAAGGTTTCTGAGGGGAACATATCATAAACTCAATATGAAGAAGATCGGACCATGTATGTTCTTGAAGAAATTTGGGGTGAATGCATATGAGATTGAATTACCCGATGCGATCGGAATTTCTTTGATATTCAATGTCTTGGATTTATACCCTTATAAAGATGAGGAAGTAGAAGCAGGTAGTGAACAGCTAGAGATTCAATGGACAAAACAAATGCCAGTTGCAGAAAAGTCACAGATGGAGTGCATACTGGACAAAAGAGTTGGTAAGAGGACCAGGCGAAAGCAATACTTTGAATACTTGGTCAAGTGGAAGGGCCATCCAGTTGAAGATGCCAGCTGGGAGAACGAAGCCGAAATACAAAAGCATGGGCAGACCGTGAGCGAGCTCATGGACAAGAGCCCATGAAAATTTTCAAGCAAGAGAGTATGATGTAGGAGCATCGCAAGGGTGTGCAAGAATAGCAAGCAGTGAGCTAGAGTGGAGATAAGAGACAGTTGGAAAAGCACCAAGCACATTTTTTGAATATGTTTTGAAATATTAATGAAGTCATTAAGTGGAGGCATGCTTGTATTATTGTAAAAGGACCTTGAGCAACCCACTCTCATCCATAGTAGATAGGAGCCTTTATGTGTAATGAATGTAAGTAGATAGAATCTAATTCTTAGATTAGACAGTTAGAGCGCAAGAGGGAAACAAGATATAGACACCCTCATTATATAGTTGTATTATTAGTGTGTGAAGGTAGAGCATAGAGAAGAGAGCAGAGAGTTGCAGTTGAAAACACCCATGTACAGAGATTTGAATTAATAGAAAGAGCTTTGATTCAGATTCATGGTGTTGTGATATTTTTTGTGTATGCATTGTTGAATATTATGCTCATGGATGTTTAATTTATGTTATACATTTTCTTTATATGTTGTGTATATGATTTCATACTTTGTGTTTGAAGTCTAAGAGAAAGTAAGGAATGAGTTTCAATTGTTTCTCTATCTGAGCAAGATTTCCTGCAAGGAGTGCAACGAAGTTGTCCGCAAGGAGTGCGTTGACAAGAGTTCAGAGTTTTATCTCTGAAAGATCGGGAGGGTTAACAATTGTTCTCATTCTCGCAGAAGTGCAAGTTGGGCACAGGAGTCGTGTAAGGCATACATAGGCCAAGTAAAGTCTCAAAGTTTGTGAACCAGAGAGATTGTTGAAGGACTACTGCTGCAGGGAGTGCGCAGAGTCGAAGGACTTCAATCCTTTTAAGTAATTGAAGGATTTTCCACAAGGAGTGCATGCAGGAGTCTTCTTTAAGACTTGAAGTTGGAGAAATCTCAGGCGGGATAGAGTCTTCGCAGTTGTCAAAGAAAAGTACAGAAGGTTGATGCCTTGAGGTGTTGAAAAGGAGGCGTCGCAAGGCTGTGTCGCAGGTGGTTAAGGTCCATGGCAAACCACTTTATCAAATTTGCGGAAATTCTAGAAGGGAGAACGGACGGTCATAATTCTCCATGGAGAATTCATGAAGTCCTGCAAGCCCTCAGATCTCGCAGAGGAGCAAGGAGGTTACGGTGGTCATTTTTATGCAAGAGGAAGCTCAGGAGAGAGAGGATCGTAGATTCACACCAACGAGGACCATTGGATCTACTTGCGAAATTCCATTTCGGGGTTTCATGGGTTGAAAGACTGAAGCTTCATCATTTGGATTTGTGAAACTACGAAGTCCAAAACCCCGACAAGGTGGAAATTTTCGTAGTGGGGCCCAGTACTTGGACACATGCCAGAGTCCAATCATTTCGGGGTTTCGTGAGCAGGAGAATCGAAGGCCTTGTAGCAAGATTCGCGAAGTCATGAAAGGCGAAGTCCCAAAGGGGCGAAGAAACGTGTGTGTGGGGCCAGCTATCATTAACATGTATCGGGGTTCAGCATTTCAGCGTTTCGAAGGATAGAAGGTTGCAACTTCCATCCCAAAAGTCCTAAAGTTGCGAGTTGCAATAAGGTTGTTGACGAGTTCAGGATCTCGGCACTTCGGGTGTTGGGGATACCAAGGAGGCATCACTTGAGGAGTGAAATCGTGAAGTGTGAATATAGCACGAGGGACACATGACAGAATCGCGAGGTGGGCCCGTGGAAGAAACGACTGGACACGTGTCGTCTGTTGAAAGAATTCAATACCTCGTTGACATCTTGTGTCTCGGGGATTCGCGAGACAAGAGCCGAGAGTTTGATATCGAACCTCACGAAGCGACAAGAAAAGAAAATTGCTAGAGACAAGCCTAGCTGGTGGTCACACATGGAGAGTGCTGACAAGAAAAGGAGCGTACCCGTATCGAAATTTTGGGTATCGCAAGATTTGGAAGCAAGAGTTGGGAGTTTCAACTCACGAACTCGTGAGTAGCGAGTTGTGACAAGCACTTTGGCACATCAGAAGTTCGGGTCTCAAAAGGTGAAGAGTTGAATATTTAGGATGAGAAGTAGTGAAGTCACGAACTCCGAGGTCCCGAAATCATGAGAAACATGACCACATCGTTTGGTCAAAAGGAGGTGGGAATTGAGGTTTCGTGTTCGATCGCGTGAGCTCAATTTGCAAGGACCTGTGGAGAAGCATCATTTTGTGTTTATTTGATTTCCCGAAGAGGAATAGAAGAGTCAATCCAACTCAAGGAGAGGAAGTAGAGCGATCCTATAGCGAATTGTCGACTCGAGGGCCGATAGGGTCGACGTCTGCGTCAATCTGGTATCAAAGCCTGATTCTTGTTTGTATATTTCAGGCAAGAAAAGCGAGAAGGAATTTCAGTCATGCGGCTAAGGAGAAGGGACAGACAAACACCCGATCTACCAAAGGATAGGGAGGTGTCAAGAGAAAGAGGTAGACAGGTGTCGAATCCAGCCATGGAAAGAGATATACATGACCTATGCGCCAGAGTCGTGGACATGGAAATAAAGTAGATGCGCACAGTTGATATTGGAGATGTCAGTGAGTCCAAAAGCGAAGATGAAGTTGGACATCGAGAAGAAGAAGTCACAGCAGAAGATGCAGCAAATGAAAGCTTGCTTAGAGATGTTGCAAGAATGGGTGCAAGAACCAAAATGGACATTCTAGTTTATGAGGGAAACTTGGATGCTGAAGAGATTCTAGACTGGATTAGAGCTCTGGACACATATTTTGACTATGAATACGTCGAAGAAGACAAGAAGGTCAAATATGCTATCACAAGATTGAAAGGACATGCAGCATTGTGGTGGGATGAACTGCAAGCTGATAGACGCTGCCAAGGTAAGCATAAAATCAAGAGTTGGGATAAGATGATTGCAAAGATGAAAGAAAAATTCATTCCCAGAGATTACCAGATTACTCTGTTTCGAGGGATGCAGAACTTGAGATAGAAGCTGATGACAGTGAAGGAGTACACTAAAGAGTTCTACAGGCTGAACATCAGAGCAGTTCATCGTGAAAGTAATGATGAAAAGGTTTTCAGGTATATGAATGGCCTGAGATACGAAATTTAGGATGATATGAGCATGATGACCATCCGAATGGTGGAAGATGCTTATCAGATGGCTCTAAAGGCAGAAGAGAAGCTGAGCTGAAAATAAGGTCAAAGAGGTCGAGGCAGAATTCAAGCCAAGGGAAAATCAGTTGTCCAAGATAGAAGTCAGAAGCCTAAGGAAGACTAGAAGAAACCTCAACCTCAAATTGAGAGAGGTGGAAGCTCACAGAAAGGGAAATATGCTGGACAGAGAAGGTAGTATGCTGATCAAAGAGGAGAGTATGATGACAACAACATTTTTCCTCGTACTAGAGGTAGAGGAAGAGGAAGAAGTGGAGTGATAAAATGCTTCACGTGTGGAAAAGTTGGACACAAGTCTTATGAATGTCCAGACAAGAAGAAAGAGGAAGGAGAGACTCACATTGTTGAAGAACAAAGGTG
This sequence comes from Picea abies, assembly GCA_900067695.1. NCBI lineage: Eukaryota > Viridiplantae > Streptophyta > Pinopsida > Pinales > Pinaceae > Picea > Picea abies. The sequence goes on from CBVK0100086863.1 coordinate 17,732, forward strand.
AAATGTTGAGGCGGAGGACATTGAAGGCAGAAGATTGTTGATGATGCGAAAAGCTCTTTGAAGACCAGAAAAGGAGGTGGAGAGTTCAATCCAAAGAAACAGACTTTTTTGAACTGCGTGCAAAGCCAAAGAATGGAAATGTAAAGTTATTGTAGACAGTGGTAGCATGGATAATCTCGTTTCTACAAAGATGGTAGAAAAACTGGAGCTAGAGACGATTAATCATCCAAGCCCATACAAAGTTTTGTGGTTGCAAAAAGGACATCAGGTAAATGTCACTAAGCAATGTTTAGTTGAGTTTAAAATAGGAGGGTATAAAGATGAAATACTCTGTGATGTTATTCCTATGGATGTTTGTCATTTATTGTTGGGTAGACCATGGCAATATGACAGGAATGTGATTCATGACGGGAGAATGAACACATACACCCTAGAGAAGAATGGGAGAACTCACATGTTATTGTCGATTAAGGATAAAGAGGTGAAGACTGAAGTAAGCAACATTGTACTTCTCATGAGTGGGAAGGAACTTCTTACAAAGGTTAAGAAGAAGGAGGAACTGCAATTCATTATGGTCAGGAAGCCAAAGATTGTTTTAACCAGCACAAGGGTAGATGACTTACCAGAAGAGGTTCAGAAATGGTTGGAAGAGTTCATTGACATAGTAGTGGAGGAACTACCTCGTTTGTTGCCACCGATCAGAAGTGTGAGTCATCATATTGATCTCATACCTGGAGCTATTTTACCAAACAAAGCAGCATACAGATTGACGCTACAGGAGAATGAAGAGGTCAAAAGACAAGTCTAGGATTTGTTGGACAAAGGCTTAGTTAGAGAAAGCTTGAGTCTGTGTGTTGTTCTGATAGTACTCAGTCCTAAGAAAGATGGAGGCTGGAGGATGTGTACTAACTCAAGGGAAATCAACAAAATAACCATCAGGTATATATTTCCATTGCCAAGGATGGATGATCTAATGGATTGCTTGAGTGGGGCCAAAAAAATTTTGAAGATTGATTTGAAGAGTGGTTATCATCAGATTCACATGAGAGAAGGAGATGAATGGAAGACAGCATTCAAAACCAATGAAGGGTTATACGAATGGCTTGTCATGTTGTTTGGTTTAACAAACGTGTCGAGTACTTTCATGAGATTGATGAATGAATTCCTAAAGGATTTCATCGAAAAATTTGTCATTGTGTACCTTGATGACATAATGATTTTCAGTAAAACAAAGGTAGAGCATCTGAAACATTTGGATACAGTGATGCAGAGGTTACAGCAGGGGAAGTTGTTGATAAACATGAAGAAATCCTCATTCATGAAGATGGAGCTCATTTATTTGGGGTTTGTTATTTCTGCAGATAAGTTGAGGATGGATTCGGATAAGGTTGAGGTAATCAAGAATTGGTCGTCACCAAAGAATATCTTTGAGGTGAGAAGTTTTCATGGATTGTCTAGTTTCTACCAAAATTTCATCAGGAATTTCAGTGGAATTAGTGCACCGATGATGGACACAGTGAAGAAGAGACACAAATCTTTTCACTGGACAGAAGAAGCCGAAAAGATTTTTAATTTGTTGAAAAGGAAAATCACGGAAAAACCATTCTGGTGTTGCCTGATTTCCAAAAGACATTTCAAAAGAAATGTGATGCAAGTGGATTTGCAATAGGGGTAGTTTTGAGTCAAGAAGACAGGCCAATAGCATACTTTAGTGAGAAGCTGAATGAAGTGAAAGTAAAATACTCCACGTA
>CBVK0100086865.1:0-12615 GCA_900067695.1 Picea abies
ATCCATGTGTTGAGGTTTCAACCTTGTTGGTTGAGGTATGGTTGTCTTATGAACCCCAAAACTATATCGTCTTCTTGTGTATGCTCCAATGGTAGACTTGTGTGTATCTTTATCTTGGCTTGAATATGACAAGAAAATTGCATAGTGTCCTTGATATTTGTAGGATGATTTAGAAAATTCTTGTGTTTAATGTATTCTTTTAATCCACCCATGTAAGCTTCCAACAAATGTTCATCACTTATTTCATCAACCCTTGTGGCCAATACTTGAAATTTTGAATTATAATCTTCAATATCACCCAAGTGCTTGATTCTTGTGAATTGACTAAAGTAGTCATGTTCCAAAAATTTCCCATATTGTGCTTCTAAGTCTCTTTTAAATAAAACCCATGTATAATGATAAAAAGGATGCTTCCTTTTACCTACCCATTGATACCATTTATATGGTTTATTCTCAAAGTTCAAATGTTGTATGTGAATCCTTTGCTTATCATCCATAATATTATGCAGTTCAAAATATTTCTCTATTTGGTTCACCCATGTAAAGACTTATGTTCCATCAAGATTCTTTAATTCAATCTTGGGAGAGTTGAATTTAGGACGCGTGTCATAAATAAATACGTTATTAGAGTTAAATCCACTTGAAAATTGCTTATTACCAGTAGGTTGTTTAACATGAATACTACCTTTATTTTCATGAGTCACTTTGGTCATAGTATCACTTTTAGTAGCCTCCCATCTAAGGTTTGTAAAATGGAATTTTGTGACTCCTCCATTTTTTATCCATCAAATTTTCCATATTAGTTTCTATTTTTTCCATATGTTCACCCATCTTACTTTTCATCTATTCCATATTTTCATTCATGTTCTTTTCCATATGTGCACTATTTCCATTCATCTTCTTTTCAATCTTTTCAATTTGGTAAAAACTTTCATCTATTTCTTCCTAAGTCATGGTTGAGCTCTCTGGAGGTGTGTTTGGTGAAGTAATTTTTGGAGGATCCATGTGATAAAATAATAATTCTCCTCTTTTTCCTCCTTTTCACAAATTTTGCATCACCAAAAATGGATCTTCCAATCAAAATTTATGCCAATTGTAAGTTATGTACCTTTCAAACCCTAATTCAGAGTATGTTTGGATGGATAACCTTTGTCTTAATATATCTTTGAACTTTGAACCCTTCTGAGTCTAAAATTTTAGCCTATAGTACTCTTATATGAATTTTTGAACTCCTAAAAATTTCACAGCCTGAACCTTCAATGATAAAATATTATAGCACAAATACCAAAATGTCTTGTTTAAGACTAATTTCAGGATTAGTAAAAATCTCAAACTTCCACAATATATATCTCACAAATTATAATGATTCAAATTATAAAAAAGAAAGCACATGAAATTTTTTATGTCTCCTAAGGATTCTAAAAATTTCAAAGTTTGAAACTACACCGAAATTTGTTTATAGCAAAAATAAAAAGATGACTCATTTGAGACTAATTTCAAGTATAGTCACAACCTCAAATTACATAAAATATACCTTTGAAACTATAACGATCAAAAACCTGACTTTTGGACCAGACATACTTTGTTTTTTTGTCTCAGCTTCCAAAAATTTTCACTATCTGAAACTTCTCAAAAAAAAAGTTATAGTGAAAATCCAAAAATAACTCCTTTAAAACTGATTTCATGATAAGTCAAAAACCCTATCTTCCATAGGCTATATCTCTTAAATTATAATGAACCAAAACTTGAAATGTTTATCAAACGTACTTGGATGTGTATTATGATAACCTCCAAATTGTTTTGTCTAAATCATTACATTAAAAAAACATTATAGAGAAAATGCCAAGATGACTCGTTTGAAGCAACAAAACCCTAGGATCAGAGCTCTAATACCAAATGTTATGATCCAATGCCTTAAAAATGACAAAATGTCAATGAATATAGTCCACTTTGAGGGGGAAACCTATGTTTACATTATAGACAATTCATAAGACAAGATGAGATGAGATAACATGATCCTAAGACTAGGTCTTCTTGGTATATATATAGAGGAGATAAAGAGTACAATTATAATGAAAGGATGCAATGAAGGGTCCTATCCTACATACAAATATAACACTATAAATGTAATAATTCAATATCCAAGGCTTAATAATGAGTTTTATACATAACACGGGGTGTTTTCTAGAGCTTAACATAGATCTTTAGGAATGCACCATTCACCCATACCCTTTGAAGAATATCATCAAGTTCAGTTAGGTGAACAACACCAAAATATTTGATTTTTGAAACCATATAGGGTCCCAACTAATGCATATGAAATTTTCCTAGATTTGTAAGATTAATATACCATAATATAAAATGGCTAAATCACCCTTACAAAATGCCTTACTCTTGATGTAGCATCATGCCAATCTTTATATATTTCTTTCTCCATTGACTAGTGAAACTTGGCTAGGAATTGAGATGTCTTCAATTGCATCAACTTAGCAAGACACTCTATACCCAATTTATCCTTTACCATATGAGTAACTTGTGTAATTTATTAATAAATTAGAGATCACAAATTATGCAGGTATCATAGCTTCTTTGACATATACTAGATAAAAATGGGTCTACTTATACAATTTCTTAATGCTTGTCCTATAGACCCAAATTACTACTAGGAATATCTCATTGTAATTATCTCTGTTAGCTTAATAAAAGTTTTGTCAATCCAGGAGTCAATATCTTATTAAAGCTTTTAATAATTCCATTGGCCTATGCATTATATGGATTGTTTTTATGATGTAGAATTTAGAAATTCTCGAGTGAGATTTATGATAGTTAAGATGAGGAAATGCTACCCTTGATAACGCATCAAACTTCTAGAGCACCCAAATTGAGAAATGGCATTCTCAAAGATAAATCGTGGAATAATCTTGTGTGAGTGCAACATGTTCTCATCAATTAAGATAATCAGTTGTTGTAATAATGTACAAATCCTTAGAGTGCATAGTAGATGGGTTGATAGGAATCATTGAGGAGTGAAATTGTTGCGAGGTCATGATCACATGCTAGGTCAATGAGCCAAGTCAAACCTCAAGATTGCATAGTAAGCGCATTTTATTCATAGTTAAGCCAAATTTCAAAGCCACGAGTTAAGAAATAAGTCAACACGTCCATCATAAAGCGTTGAGCTCCTTCTTGACTCTGTATTGATACACCGTCTTAAAAAAAAACTTTCTACCAGATGCTCGATCAAAAATACAGATGTGTATGGTTGCGCAGGTGTCTTATGATTGAATAGAGTTTGATTCTTTGAGTTTTGATAGATCAGAGGCACCTGGTCACAAGGAAAGAAACACCATACGAGCAGAAATACAAACGGGCGTAGGGTTTGTATGAAGATTGGTTATTCTTCTGTGTGGTTTCTTTCAGATTGCAGGGTACATACAGCTTTGAAGATCGTACTAGCCAAGTCATGAAAAGGAGGATCCTAATCAATACAAGGGACCGAGAGGTTTTTATCTACACATCAAATGCACAGAGCGTCTAAGCTCTAATTCCAAGTTATATGGAGGATTTGGTCATTATTAATGAGCATCTAAAGGACAACATTAAGCATTTCTAGGTAATAGATCGGGAATCAAGTTCAAAGGACATTCTTGGTAGCAAGGTAGAGAAAGTTGTTATTTATGATTATGTTTTAGATTCTCCTTCTTGTTTAATTACTGGGGAAAATCGATGGACTGCTAACATGGAAAAGATCATGAAGGCCCAGCCTTGAGAGACAATAGCACATCAAACAAAAAGTCATGGAAATGTATCCTAAGAATTATATCATGGAGGAGCTTAGAAAGAAGGTGGAAGCATATAAGAATGATAATTCTATCAAATATTTACTCTTGTTGATGTATGAAACTACTCTTTAAACATTTGGATATAGCCTCTATGATCCCAACACTTTAGTAACAAGATTCACAGGATGATGAATGTTGGCACGGAATTCCTTTCATCTATCAATAGAAGACTCTTGATTTTCACAATAGAATTCTCAATGTCAAAGAAAACAATGAAGAACATGTGGAAGTTAAAGGGTCAATACCAAATATGAAGGTAAATATCCCAGACTTCAAGGCAGACAATTAACAGTCAGAAGCTCAATCTCATCGATCCCATATTTCCAGGCTAGCATATTAGCAATCTAATATGAAAAGAGGTCCAGTATTCAAAGAAGATCATAGTCAACATTATCTTTCAGATTTTCAGGGCATCCAATTCAATGGTACAAATGGCAGAGCATGTTCACGGTGAGGTGGCAGATCCCATGTCATCGATATGAACTCGCGGATTGAGAGCACAAAATCAGCAGCCAGTCGAAAGATAGGTGTCAAGTTTCTCTGGATTTTGAGGCATCTTTAAATAGAGTTGGTAATCTTGGCACTGTTGGCAACTTTTCCTTATTTTGAGCAGCTCAAGGATAGGAACAGGGTATAGTTGGCAGCCTAATGTGTTTATCAAAAGTGACAGAGGGCAGATTCCTAGGCTCGATATCAGCAAAGGATCGATGGAAGATAATAGCTATGAGGAGCATTCCTATCCCAAGGAGATTTTACTCCAACGACCTCAAGCATTCGACTGATTCTGCATTTATTTGTTTTGTTTTTGTTTTATTTATTATTTTACGAAGAAATCAATGAGTAGAAGGGATAGTTTTTATTATAAACCTGAGGGATTTGTAATAAACAGGGGTTGGAACCTGTTGAAGGGACACTTTCCCAATTATTGTAATGAGCTCATAGAGCCTCTCTTCTTTCAAATCTGCAGGGGTACAAGATCATAGTGTTACAGGATTCATGTGTCATGGCTATTGGTGAAGTGCTTCTCCTATAAATTGTCTCTTTGTTTCCATATGCTTTTCATTTCCTTATTATCTTACAGAATTTTTAAGAACAGAATTTGTTGAAAGATACCCTCTGATTCTTGTTGGAGATAATATAAATGTTTTCTTCTGATATTTAATGGCAGATTTCTTCATTTCTCTGTTGCCAAATCGAACTTTCCTCTTTTTCTTCTATCTCACTTCATTTAAATTTACCGGATCCAGCAGTATGTCTACCTTGCCCTGTTTCATTTGAGATTGATACTTCTGCAAATTGATCACCTCGGCCTCTTTGACTCCATTGCCCAGTGGTTTTCCCGTGTTGTTCCAACCAAGCATTTAAACAAAAAACCAAAACCAAATCTATCATAACTAGCCTAATATCCTATCCCAAACCAAGCTAGATTAGACAAAGAGATCCCTCTCTGAGTCTTGGAGGGCTAGATCCAAGACTCGAAATGGTTTTGATGTTGCCTCTGTGAATGCCTCCATAGCTTTGGGCAAATTACAGAGCGATAACACAAGTAATCAAGGACGGTAACTTTTATCCATAAAATATCATCATTTGGAAGTTGAACATCAATGGCTCCACTATAATCTAATGATTCAATCCTTAAAAAATGATCTAGACCTACATTTTGTCTATCAAGATTTATAGTGACTTCAAATGAAAATTTTTGAAATATCATTAGCCACTAACAAATTTGACCTTCTGAAACAGATTATTTACTATATATTTTAGAGTAGAGTGGTCTCTAAAAAACTTAAATTACCATCCCAATAGATAATGTCAAACCTTTTTCAAAGCATATACTATCGAAATCCATACCCTCTTAGTAGTGATATAATTATAATTATTCTCTAATTTGAAACAACTTTCTACTTGCAAAGTACACAAGGTGGTCCATATTTTCTTCACCTAGATACACACAAATTACTCCTAAAACTATAGTATAAACATTAACATGTACATCATATTCAACATCTCAATTAGAAAACACTACAATGGGGGAAATTTCCAATTTCTCCTTCAATAATTTAAAAGTGGCATCACTTTTAGATGTTTAGTAGAAGACCTTATATTTCTAAAGAATTTTCTCCATGGGTTCAATAATTGATGCATAGTTACAATAAACCACCTGTATTACCCTACGTGTCCCAACGTGGAATGTAATGTCTTAACATTGGTCGAAATATGTAAGTTGACAATTACCACAATTGTTGTTACATATAAGAAGGATCCTTCTTTACACACAATATGCCCTAGTAAGATCCCAAAAGGTGTACAAAAAGATACATTTATTCAATTTGAAGGAAATCTGCAACTACTTACAATTATTAAACATAAGCCTTATCATTGTTGTTAGGTACCTAATCTCCCTAACCCCTCACATAGGTAGAATAATATGTTTTCTTTGTAATAAAGATAGGCACTAGTAAAGAAGGCCTATGAATAATGTGAACAATTATAATGTAAGAATACTTGATAGAAGTTTATGTTTCTAGAGAGATCTTCCTCTAGAATGTTCTTTAGAATATATAATTAGTATTAATAGGAATAGAAGGCATGGGAAAGTTTCATCTTGAGAATCATTTTGTAATTGAGCTAGGCTATGTTGGAGGTTGCCCCATTGAAGAGGAAAGTGAACTTAGCTTTCTTTCAATAAAGGTATCATTTTTTGTGTTATTGTTCTCTATATTTCTTTGTTTTTGCGGGTATTCATCATAATTATTCTTTTCTTATTTGCATAATACATCTCGTACCTTACAAGTGGTATCAGAGCACTTTCCTCTACAAAAAATTTAGACAACTTTTTTCATGGAAGAGACGTGTACTGCCAACGTCTTTAAAGCACAAAGGTATTCCATCCAGTGGGTAAGACTATGGTTGGGGAGGAATAAAGGTAGTTAATATAGATGTTTTCACAGATTACTCTAAACCATTATTTCACCTAGTTGGAAACCTTTGCAGTCCATGTTGGTACCCCTTCAAGTAGTATCGCATCAGACAACACCTATACACAACCATCACTCCCATGTACCTTAAAGTATATAGGGAGTCCCCTGGGTCTCCTAAAACCAACTATATATCATTGTATCTACCTCATGACTGTTATAGTGGCATCAAGAAAAAAACTCAGGAAGATCACTCATGCGTACCTATGCAGTTGAATAGTGAGGCTAAGGGTACGATCGATCGTCCTTAGTTGGTGCCCTGAGATATTGGGTTGAGTATTACTGTATGACCCCACACACATATCATAGAATTGTAGCACAGGGAAAACCCTTGTTTGTAGGAACCCTAAAAACCCTAAACCTTGTCGTCAAAACAGAACATAAACGGAGGGGAAATTTTATAATGCAACCATGCCTCTTGTATCCGGGTTGTGAAATTCTTACACATTTTCTCCTATTAACAATTTTTGGATCTAATCACTACAATATTATTTACATCGGAGTATAACTCCATAGGAGTTTAAAAAACCATGAGTATAATGGTCCCACCGACACTCATATTTGGGACCTATTCCACTGGATTTCTATCTTCACCCTGATTGCAGTGGAACCTATCACTTACAAACCTTTTTTTTTCCTATGGACCCATCCACCCTTCCCAACACTCTTATTTGTGACCTATTCCACTAGATTCATCTCTTTGCATTGATTGCAGCAGTACCCTTCACTAATAACCCATTTTTGTGCGAACCCACCAGCTCCATTCTTGTTGTTTCCCTTCACCGTGGCCCAAACCTACAACCAAGAACTTGGCACCCACATCAATGCCATGTCAACTGAGACCTCCAAGAACCAAACTAGAAATAAAAAAACTCAATTCCAATATTACATCCCTCAATTCCACCATCAATTCTACGATTGAAGACAATATGGAAGCCATCTTTGAACACATTAACAACAACCTTCAATCATTTGATTCAAAGATCCATGACTGTATGAACCCACCCAAGGGCCCTACCTCATAGAAAAATTATAACCTAGAAGGCACTAATTCCTCCCATTCCAGTCCCTTTCATTCTAACCCTCCTCATCATGAACTTTGTCTTCCCAAAGAGGACGTGAATAAATTCGATGTCTTGGATCCCACATGTTGGGTCACTCAAATGGAACAATATTTCTCCCTACATTAAATTACTGATGATTTTTCCAAACTTTGTATCGGTGCCCTTTATTTGGATCATGAATGATGGAAATGGTGAAAATGGTGTAAAAATTCACACAGAGGGTATGTTGCTTGGACACAATTTGCTACATATATTTATGACTGCTTTAATAGTAAAACACATCATTTGCATTGTTTGACCAATATGAAACTATCTATAATAGTGGAATATTATATCACTACCTTTGAGCAATTTTATTTTAGAATAGATGGAATTTACAACACCTTCCGAGAATTATTTATTAGTGGCCTAAAGGATGACATTCGAGCCCATGTCCTAATGGCTCACCCCTAGACTTGGCTGGAAGATACTCAATGCACCAAGGAAGAACAATAGGTAGTCTCTTCACAAAATAGAAAACCCTCCTTTATTCCTCACCCTCGACCCACCAATCCAACTCCTCATGCTACTCCTCTCAAGATCCAAAAATTAACCAGGGCAGAAATGGTTGAAATCCAAATTAAGGGTCTCTAATATAATTGTGATGAAAAATATTTTTTGAGGATATGTTTCACTCGGAGTGATTGCAAGATCCAAAAATTTCTCATATTATCCAACAATTTCAACAAGATCCTCAAGCCTCTCCAAGATACTCTTTCCAGCTTCATTATAAAGGTCACATGTATTTAAGCAAATTGTCTCACCTTAAATCCACTGTGTTCATTGAACTTTGTTCTTTACCCACAACTGGGAATTAAGACTTTCACAAAACCTATGAACAGGTCAAATGTTATTTTTTTTCTAGGAAGGAATGAAATAGGAAATCTTCACCTTTGTGGTCCAATGTGATACTTGTAAACACAATAAGGACAAAACAATCAAAACTCCAGGAACACTCCAACCACTCTCTATTCCACCTGCTATATGGGAACATATTTTGATGGACTTCATTGTAGACTTATCCATATCATGAAATAAGTTAGTCACCATGGTTGTTGTAGATCGTCTTTCCAAATATGCTCATTTTTGTGCTCTCCAGCACCTATTCATGGCATCCATAGTGGCTCAAATTTTTATGGATAATATCTTTAAAATCCATGGAATGTCTCACTCTATTGTCTCCAACTATAATCTAACTTTCACTAGCAATTTTTGGGAAGAATTGTTCAAGCTCTAGGGAACCCAGATGCATCATATCATGGCCTATCACCCCCAGACTGATGGCCAAACTGAAGTTGTCAATAAGTTCTTGGAAACATATTTGTGGTGTTTTGCATCCAATAGACATAATCAATGGGCTCAATGGTTACCCATAGATAAATGGTGGTACAACACATATTACCATGTTGACACTCGCATGACTCCCTTTGAAGCATTCTACGTCAAAATCCATTGTATGTTCTCTCATACCTTCCTGGTGTTGGGTATGTGTTATATTATTTGCATGACTAGACCTAGTGTTTGCATTGCACTAGGTGCATGGGGGAATCATAAGGGGGAATATCCCTCCTTTCCAGGAGGTTTACAGAGGGGTGTGAGCCCCACTACACAAGGGTTTAGGGGTAGCACCTATGAAAAAAAAAATTGTTGTTTTTTGCATTTGTTTTTAATGGTTTTTTAGCACATAGTTTTCTAATATCGGTTAAGGAATTATGGTTGTTGAATAACATGGGTCAATAGATTAGGGGTTTTGGATGTCACGGGACCATATATATATATACACACACACACACACACACACACACACACACACACAGAAAATACTGAAGATGATGATGAATATAATATTAGAGGTGCGGCTCTAAACAAGTTGTTGGTTTTTCTGGTTTGGTCTTCTAGGGTAAAATATTTGTGTAATGTGTGTGTGTGTGTGCACACGGCATTGTATATTTTTTGTTTTTTATTAAGAATCTGTTTGCAGTAATTTATTGTACAAGGTCAAAATCTACATTTGGTATCAGAGCAATTATTGGATTCAAGGGGATTCCTTTGTGGTAAAGGTTTTGTCTTGGGCCTATGATAAACCTTGTTACAGTGGGATATCTAAGGTAACAATTCTTTAGGTGAAAATAAATCGCGAGCAGTTTGAAAATAGAGATAAAGAAATTTAATGGGGAAATATTTTAGATGTGTAAGCTCAATATGTAAAATTTGTTGGTGGAAAAATATTAGTGAATCAATGTGGATCTAGGTACTGCACCTACAAAAACGTCAGCAGAAGATAGGGAAATTTGGATCGAAAGGCAAAGAGAAAAATCTGATTACATGTCTCTCAGATTCAGTATTATTGAATGTGTCAGGGGAAGATACAACCAAGGATTTATGGAATAAGTTAGGGGATTTGTATCATTATAATTCCCTGGTAAACAAATTCTTCCTTCAGAAGAAGTTGTACAACCTAAGGATGAAATATGGAGACTCAATGACAGGGCATATAAACTCCTTCAATACATTTGTAAGTCAATTATTATCTGTTGGTATTAAGATTTATGATGAATATAAGTGTATCAGTTCATTGTGCTCTTCACCAAACTCGTGGGATGGTCTGGTTGTGGCCATAGGTAGTAATACAACTACTTTAAGTTTCGATGATCTAGTCTCATCCTTGTTTTCGGAAGAGATGAGATGAAAAAACATGGAAGGACAAAGCATGGATGCCTTATTTGCAAGAGGATGCTCCCAAAAAATAAATAGATCTAAGTCCTCAAGTGGGAGATCAAAATCTAAGGGAATATCTAAATATCCTAGAAAATTTGTAAAGGTATGATAGAGATGTGGAAAATAAGGGAACTACAAGAAGCAATGTAGATCCAAAAGTGTTGAGAGAGGGAAGGAATCTAAAGATGATCCTTCTACAGAAGCAAAAAACTCTACAAAAAAAGGAGGGGATGTGTACTTGACTTCCTCAATAACACAAGAAAATCATGAGGCATTGATGGTTGACTCAAGTGCATCCTTTCATATGACTCCTCACATGGATTGATTTTTTGAATATGAAAGGTATGATGGAGGTGATGTTTTCCTAGGTGATGACTCAACCGCGAAAATCATAAGATGAGGAAAATTCAAGTTGAATCTCATGGATGAAAATATTAGAACACTCCCTGGTGTTCTGCACATCCTAGGATTGGTCAGAAATTTGATTTGTGTAAGAAAAATGGACAATGCATTGGTAAAAATAGTGTTTGATAAAGAAACTTGCAAGATGGTTCAAGGAGGAATGGTGTTGTTGAAGGGAGTTCAGTTTGGAACTCTGTATAAGATGCAAGGAAGCATTATTAGTGATGGGTGCAATAGTTCCATTGTTCCTAAGATTGGAGCTGAAGAAGAAAAAAATCCTACTATGTCTGGAGAAAAGACTATGTTGTTGCATCAAAGATTGGGACATATCGGAGAGAAGGGCCTTCAAGTACTACATAGTAAAGGTATGGTTGAAGGTATGTATAAATTCTCTCTAGATTTTGATTTATGTGAATATTCTATATATGGGAAGCATAATTCGGCAATACTCTCCTCTGATGCAACGAGGGTAGAAGGAATTTTACAGTTGGTAAATAGTGATGTGTTTGGACCTGTGTTGGTTCCATCATTGGGAAAAAATGTGTACTATGTCTCATTTACATATGAATTCTCAAGGAATACTTGGATTTATTTCCTCGAGAAGATATCTAAATTCTTTAACAAATTCAAAGAGTTTAACGCTATGTGGAGAATAAGATGGAGAAGAGAATTAAGGTGTTGAGAATGGATAAATATGGTGGAAAATTCTTTGGAAATGAATTCGAAGAATTCTGTAAGAAGTGTGATATACCAAGGCAGAAGACTACTCCATATGCACCTTATCATAATAAAGTTGCAAAAAGGATGAATAGGACATTGATTGAAAAAGAAAGGTGCATTCTCAGTGGTGTCGGGTTAGGATAGGAATTATCAATAGAGGCAATGGGTATTGCATGTTACTTAGTCAATCGATCACCCTCATCGGCATTGGATGACAAGACTCTACACAAGGTATGGACTGGTAAGAAACCCTCTCTCACACATCTTAGGTTATTTGTTTGTGATGCATATGTTCACATTCCAAAGGAAAATAGGAGTAAACTAGATAAAAAAGATGAAAGTGTATATTTATTGGGAATAAAGATGGTCTGACAGGTTATAATATTTGGAACCCATAAACTAATAAGGTAGTGTATATTCTAGATGTGGTATTATAGAAATCAAATATTTTTTCATATAAGAATTCCTACCAAGGAAGAAAGAACCAAAGAAAACAAAGTTCGATTTAAAGGATGATGAATCAAAATATACAAAAGAACATGAATCAGAAGAAGAAAATCCTCATACTCTAGTATAGAGGAGATCAGTTCAGGAAACAAGGAAACCAAAAAGTTATACTCCACCTGATTTCCGTTCAAATTTTTTCTGTCTATTACTAATGATTATCCTAGAACCGTTAGGGAGGCAATGGATTCAAAGGATGGAAAACTCTGGAAAAAGGACATGATGGAAGAATTGGTAGCATTTGACAAGAATGAGGCATAGGATCTAGTGGAGTTTCAAATTGGAAGAAATCCCATTGGAAGAAAATGGGTGTTTAAGAAGAAGTTGAATGCAGAAGGAAAAGTGGAG
>CBVK0100086867.1:0-26583 GCA_900067695.1 Picea abies
GCTCATATCATATTGAATCTCATATCTCAGGCCATTCATGTATCTAGCGACTTTTCCATCATCACTCTCGTGATGACTAGATCTAATGTTAAGTCTGTAAAATTCCTCAGTGTATTCCTTCACTGTCATCCCTTTCTGTCTCAAATTTTGCATTCTTCGGAATAGATTAATTTGGTAATATCTCAATATGAATTTGGCTTTCATCTTGGCAACCATCCTGTCCTAGGTTTTGATTCTTTGTTTTCCTTTGCAACGCCTGTCAGCCTACAATTCATCCCACCACAGTGTTGCATGCCCTTTCAGTCTAGTGACGGTGTGCTTTACTTTCTTGTCTTCTTCGATATCCTCATATTCAAAGTATTTATCTAGAGCTCTAAACCAATCTAGCAGCTCCTCAATGTCTAAGTTGTCTTCATACATCGGGATGTCCATTTTTCTTTGGCCCCTATTCTTGCAACAACTTTGAATAGACGTTCTCCTACAACATCTTCGGCTACAAATTCTTCTTCAGCTCCAGATTTGTTTTCTCTTTCAGCCTCACTGATATCTCCAGTATCAGGTGTTTGCCTCTGTTTTGTCTCCATAACATCCAATCAAGCATCAAGTTCTTTCATTTCCCTTTCCACGAATGGATCGAGCATGGGTCTCTCTTGACGTCTTCTTGGCGGCATTATTTCAATCTATCCATGCAAAATTCAAATCACAACTATCCTCTGTCTTCCCTCTACAGAAAACAAAAGTTGTTATCTCTAATACCACCTGACACAACACCCCTACCTCAATAGGGTCTGCTTGACCTCCTGGTCTTTGTATCTTCCTATTCCATTGAGCCGAAATGGCACCTTAGTTCCTCTGGAACCTTCAATACATATAAAACCACAAGTCCTTCTAGAAGTTACGCTCGCGCGAACAAGCACTAGGTGCACACCTCTACTCCACGTGACCACTGGCGTGACCACTAACTTAACCTCAAAGGGCTCTTCAAGTTAGCGACTTCTCTTTTCACGATTTCGGGATTCCTGCTGTGAGTCACCTCGACTCCTTTGATTCCAAAAACTCGAAATGGGCTAATAGTCTACTAACTCTTCCCTTATGCTTCCACCATATGACCTCTAGCCAAATCTTGGGGCCTCACTTTCGAGCGCGTGGGGATTTCGCGACTCGTGAATTCATGATGTGACTCTTCTCCTTTTTCCCGAAGTACGAACTCGTGACTTATTAACCACAGATCAACGATATTTATTCTTCCTCGATTTGACGACCCAGATCGTGTCGGGATTTTGCGTATCAGAGATTCTCAAAAACAGCTTCCTCCACACTTCTAACTTGCGAAATGCCAAAATTCAAGCCCCAAATCAACGGCTCTCGTCCCTTCATATCTGACAGTTGTTATCTCTCTTGATCTTGCGAGTGTTGAAATACTCTCACCTTAATCGCCCTGCAACTCCACTAGATCTAATGGTCCACAGGTATCTGCAATTTCCCCTTCGAGAATTTCCAACCGTCCGTTCAGGTTCTCAAAGACTCCTGGCCAAATTACTTGGCATCTTTCCTCCTGAGCTGGGTTTTTGCTACAAAATCAAGGGTTCTAAGGAATCCTTTCCTGCACTCCTTGTGTCCCTCTCAATAATCTATGATTATATGAACTCTCCAATTCTGCGCACTCCTTGTGACAGAATTTCTTCAACCACTCACTTGGTTGAAAAAGTCTCAGACTTCAACCTAGCCTGCGCACACCTTGCACATCTCTATGCTATACTTGCATGTCTGATGGTATAAGAACAACTCTATCTCTCTTGAGCTTTTCTGAGGTAAAACTCAGAACTTGTCAATGCACTCCTTCCGGAATTTCACTACACTCCTTGCAGGAATTCTCAGGACGAGAAGAAATTGAAACTTATACTCTCCCTCTCACAGAATTCATACATTCAACATGAAATCATACACATAAAGCATTGAAACAAATTCATAACAGAGTATATAACCAAACTGTAAACATAACATTCAATAGATGCAAACAATAACCATAACAACACCATGAAATTGAGTCAGAGCATTCTTATATTAACTCAAGTTCTTTTGTACATGGGTTTTATAGCAAAAACTATCTGCTTATAGAACTTCTACAGTCTTTGTTCTTCTCCACTCTTCTATGCTCTCTTCCTCTTCAGCTACTACTCTTACAATGAGAATAATTATCCTACAATACATCTACGAGGGATCTTTCTTGATTTTTCCCTCCTACAACTCTAAGTTATATTATCGAATTAAAATCTCTACAACTATTTTACATTGATTACATTAATTGTTTACAATCGACAAATGAGAGAAATGCTCAAGATCTATGTTACAATCCCCAAATCATTTAAGATAACTTATGACTCTCGAGATATTACATTAATGTGTCATCCTTTCGAAATTCAAAATATCTTCAATGTGCGCTGGTGTGTATCCAGGTGTCCTCCGCTTTGTGCTTGCTTGCAATGCTCCTACATCAAATTTCATTTTTGGGATGGAAAATAAAATAGATTGAGAAAACAAGAAACTCTGGTTAAATCGAAGTAAATATGTTGAGACAATATTGCATAGGGTTAATATGCAGGAATGTAAACCGTTCATGGTTCATATTCCTGTAGGTGTAAAGTTATCTATGGATCAGTCTCCCAAGACACAGAAAGATGAAGAGGACATGTCTCATGTTCCATGTGTTGGCTCAGTTGGGAGTTTGATGTCTGCAATGGTATGTACTAGATTTTACATTTCACATGTAGTGGTATTTTTAGCAGGTATATGTCAAAACTAGGGAAGGAGCATTGGACAATAATAAAAAGGGTTTTCAGGTATTTTTGTGGCACTACTAGTTATGGATTGTTCTACCAAGGAAGACCAATATTGGACAGAGGGTTGGACATACATGGTTTTTTCAATGTAAACTGGGATGGAGATATGGATCTTAGAATATATACAAGTGGTTATGTGTTTAACCTATTTGGAGGAGAAATATGTTGGATGAGAAAAATACAGTCTGTAGTGGCACTCTCAACTACAAAAGTTCAATACATGGAAGCCACTCATGCAAGTAACGAAGCAGTATGGTTACATAGATTTTGTTAAAGTATTGGGTTGGTACAACAAGTTGTAAGGATATATTGTGGCATTCAAAGTGTAATCTTCCTGGTGAATAACCCAACTTATTATTCAAAGACAAATCATATTTGTGTTCAATATCACTTTTGTGAGAGACATGGTTGAAGAAAAGAAGGTGTTGTTGATGAAGGTGGGCACTTTGAAGAATGTTGTGGATTCATTAATAAAATATGTGAGCTCTGAGAAATTATCTTGGTGTAGAGGATCTATGGGCATTGTTTCCATGGATTTTTGACTATGTAACCTTGTAACCCTATGTATGCAAAGAAAACAACAAGTGGGAGAATGTTGTGTATGTTTTATATTCTTTGCATGAATAGAACTAGTGTTCATGTTGTACCAAGAACATGTGGGGGTCACAGGGGGGGTGTGTCCCCCCTTTCTCATGGGGTTATAGGAGGTAGATCCCCCTTATCTAGGGGGTTTGGAGAGGAGCAAGATCCCCCTGTGTGAGGGTTTAAGGGTAGCACCCCCAAAATTATTATTTTTGGCATTTTTTGTGTCTATTTTTAGTGGTTTTTTGGCACATGGTTTTCTAATTCAGGTTAAGATATTAAGGTTTTTGACTAATCTAGTTCAATAAATTATGGGTTTTGGATGTTGCGATATCCTATATATTGTATTTTAAACAATTAAGATGACGATGAATATAATATTAGAGGTGTGACTTTGAACATGTTGTCGGTTTTCATAGTTTGGGCTTCTAGGGTAAAATATTTGTGTAATGTGTGTGTGCCATTGTATCTTTTCTATTTTTTATCAAGAATTTGTTTGCAGTAATTTATTGTACAAGGTTAAAATCTACACCTGGTGTTTTTGAGGTTTAAGACGTCAACCACACACTTTCAGTCCAAGCTACCATTGTTTGTACCCTCAAAGAAAATTTGGTTATGGATCATAATCACATGAAGCAATAAGAGTTTAAGGTTGTTTACAACATCAATTTGCTAAAGGGGGATAGGTGTTTCTTCATGTTCAACCTTATAAGAAGACTTCACTCAAAGCTAAACATTGTCATAAATTCGCTCCCAAGTATTATGGTCCTTATACAATTCGAAAGTGTATGGGGCCACTGGCCTACCAGTTAGCTCTCCCTAATCACTCTAAGTTCCATCCTATTTTTTATGTCTCTTTCTTAAATAAAGGCATTGGAACTAAGTATTAGACTCAAACCAGTCTCCCTGAATTGGATGAAGAAGGATCCATCTAGTTTCATCCCCAAGCAATCTTGGACAACCGTGAGCGTCGTCTTTGTTGATGCGTCATCAACGAAATTTTAGTTTAGTTGAAGGATACACCGCTGCAAGATTCCACATGGGAGCCAACTACCATTATGCAACAATTTCCCCATATCAATCCTTGAGGACAAGGTTTTTTTTCAAGGGGGAAGGCATGATAGGGACCTAACCTCCCTAACCCCTCACATAGATAGAATAATGTGCTTTCTATGGAATAAAGGAAAACATTAGTAAATAAAGCCTATGAATAATGTTAATAAGTCTAATTTAAGAAGACTTAATAGAATTTTCCACTTCTAGAAAGATCTTCATCTATAATGTTCTTTAGAAGATAGAATTAGTATAAATAGGAGTATAAGGCATGGGAAACTTGCATCTTGATAATCATTTTGTAATTGAGCTCTTCTCTACTGAAGTTTTCCCCCTTGAAGAGGCAAGTGAATTTGGATTTCTATCAATAAAGGTATCATTTTTTGTGTTATTGTTATTCATATTTCATTGTTTTTGTTGGTGCTCATCGTAGTTATTATATGTTGCTTTGCATAATACATCTGGTACCTTACAATTGCAATGTGATGTTTTAAAAAATTGTACATTATCCAATCATATAAATAAACCTCTAAGAACATGTGTACATAATCCATAAATATTTTTGTCACAATGCAAGAGAATATAGTAGGATCATTATTTAACCCAAATGTAATGACATTATAAGAATAAGAACCTTGTTTAGTTGTAAAGGTAGTTTTATTCTTTTCCTCCTCTATAATTCAAACCTGGGGATAACTAAAAATATTCTTCCTTTCTTGCAACCTAATCAATGACTTCATCACTAAAAGGAGTTGATAATAGATCATGTACATTGGCAAAAGTGAGGCTTCTAAAATCAACACACACCTAGATGTTTTAAGTGCCCTCTTTGCTTCGAATTGCAATGGGACTAATCCAATCTAACTCATATACCAATAATATCAACCCTACAACAAGCATCTGATCAATTTCCCACTTCACCTTCTCCTTGACTGAAGGATTCAATCTATAAAGATAATGTTTAATAAGTTCGGTGTTTGGTTGTGACTCTACCTTTCCCCAAGTTCCCCTTTTATGCCCTTCATATCTATCAAACTTTGAGGAAACAAATCTTTATATTCTCTCAACAATGATACAACTTCTAACATGGTTTGTTTGTCATAGTAATCTCCAACTAAATCCATTTTTGGGTCATTCCTCATTCCCAAAATTGATTTTCCACAACTTCAACTATTGTTGATGGAAATTTTCTACAACATCAACATGTTTGTCTATTAGTTCTCTTGAACCCTTATACTTCCAAAAGGAGAGGTTCCATGGCTCTTTTAGGTCACCTTTGTCCCCATAATCTTGTATTATTTTTCTACAATGCATATGTTCACATAGTTGTTGTTCCATATCCTTGAGTCTGACCATCTCAAGATGTTGCAGAAAAATCTTAAAGGGAAGCCAAGACCACAACCCATTAAAAAATAAAATTTTCTTAATATGTCATAGAATTATAGTGCATTTAGGAGGTTTAGCAGTATTAGAAATCAATACATAATTTTTTTTAACCTTACCTAAATATTTGTCTCCCTTTGGGATTATAGGTGGAAGTAACATGATTTAGGGACTAGACCTAAATTATGCAAGAATGTATCCACCCACAATTTAGGTTGGAGACCCCCCTTTCCCATTTCCTTAAGTAGTTCTCAATGTGAGTGGAAGGATTGTTCTTACCTTTGTACTATTCCACAAATTTAATCGTTTTTCCTTATTCTTGAATAGGTCTTGGAATTCAAATTTAGAAGAAGGGACAAAAAAATGGATCATGGTTGACTAAACTAAAACCCAAGAAGTGAGTTCATCTTTATGTGTATCCCACCAATAAGTTGGGGTAGATTATAATACAACATATAAATCCTCAACCTACCACTGCCCCACAACTATGTATTCCATGGCATACAAAAAATATTCCATGTTTCTTGTTCCATCATAAATAAGAGGATCCACAACTTGAAACCAATTCAATTAACCATTTTTACTACATTACACCTCAAACCTGACAACTCGTGTTTGTGATCCTTCCAATTATTGAGTGATTCTTCTGAATCATTGTTGAAAGAGTGAATTCTTTTCCATCTTACCAATCAATCGGCATTAGGAATAATATAATTGGCACATCAACCTACATTAACATTATAGATATGATCCAACATGTTGTCTTCAAAAGGATCATTAGCAAGTTCAATATACCTTAGTGCATGATATGGATCTAATAGTCCACATTATATGGATCTAACAGTCTAATATAATTGACACATCAACCTACATTAACATTATAGATATGATCCAACATGTTGTCTTCAAAAGGATCATTGGCAAGTTCAATATACCTTAGTGCATGATATGGATCTAATAGTCTCACCATTAACATAGTTACCTACCTGAAAAGAACCCTCTATAACTCACATTGTTTAGAGGTTTCATATATTGGTTGTTTTTACCCTTGTTTCAAAAAGTGTTTCTCTAGAATCACCCCCTTTTTTAGGTAATTTTTTGACATTTTGAATCTTCTTAGTTATAAAGTATCAATATTCATTTTTTCAAATATTATTTTTTTAATGTCTATTATTTTACTTTTTTTTTTGTACAAGGGGGAATCAATAACTAGAACCCACTATCGTCTACGCCACTAGAGATCACATTGCACTATTTCCATTATAATTTCTTGGACGAATATGATAGCATGTGAACCATACTGAGTGGTTTATCCAGTATCCAAACCAAGGTGGGTGGCATTAACATCGTTAGTCCCAACCACTTGCACTACCCCTGAATGGATAAAAAAGTTGAAGGACATGGGGGTGGTCTTTAGTCCACTTATGTGTGCACGGGTCACGAGACCATTTTTAATATAATCTCTCTGGATGCAACCACACATTCAATTACTACCTCAAGGCGTTCCATGGCTCCAAGTTAAGTCATCATTGGAATTGAACCTTTCCCAAATAGTAAACAACCCATTGCTTTCCACCATTAGATCCAACCCCTTTCAACTTATGTTTACTTATATTTTAATAATATTTTTCATTTTTTTAATATTTTTTCTATTTTTATTTTTTTAACTTAAAATTTTACATTTTTAACATTTTTAAAAATATTATATGTTGTTTATTTTATCAAAGTTCTAGTTTTCATTTGATTATATGTTCTTACTTATTTTAGTATGCCATACACGTTAAATTACAACTTAAAATATTGCTTTTCAACACTTTTTAAGCTTTAATTTAATGCATAGTTGACAACTATAGCGAAATAACACTACTTTAAATATTTAGCAAAAAAATGTATACATTTAAAAGATAGTTATTGTTTTTCCTATGGAGTTTTTCGAGAAACCTCCCGGCTTTAGGCTAGGCTGAAAGAATTCAGTAGCCAAAAAGGATAACCCTCAAATCGTTGCAAGTTGATGAATTAGAAGGCATTTTCTATTAAAATATCAAATATAAATCTTAATATTAATGATCCAATACTGAAAAATTAAAAATTAAATGACTAATCAGGAAACTTTATCCAATTCAAGCAGAAGAAAAAGATACAAAATTTATTTCCAAGTCCTCGTGGGACCCTAAGTAAACTCAAAGAATTAATAAATATATAAGACTTAAGACTTAAAAGAAAACTAATCTAAAACAACAATTACTATGGATTGTATAAACTCATGTGAAATGTTTGATTCACCAGAACGAGCATTAAATGCTAAAAGAAGTCGTGAATTTCGGTTAGAGGAAGTCTTCTTGCTTGCTGATGATGTGGATTCCTTTCCTTTATTCATAACGACTCATTTTTCCCTAGCTAACCCATCCTTATGCCTCGCTAGATTGTCTTATCTTTCTTTAGCTCGTACTTCTTTCGACTATTGTTCATTCCATGTTATTAATGGAGTCTTTAACTTGTAGTGCGTCATTTTATTCCACTCTGGTCCAACTGGGATATTCTATCTTTGCATTCACTGCAAAATCACATATCAAGGAATCTATAATTTGAGCCCCAGATGAAATATTTTTCGTTAGGATCAATGGAATCTAAATCACCATGACATGCAATTATAGAGTATTGATAAGTTTGATATGGATACATTCAATATTTTTGAGTCCATGGAGATGGCAATGTACACTTACAAATATGTTGGAATTTTTTCTTAAAGGGTTAAATTTGCTAATTACTTAATTTAATATAATACTAATTTATTTTTAAGGTTACGGCTAAGCCAGACATCTAATTGGTGTATGAGACCCCTTTGTTTATGGGATAAGTGATCTTCTCCGCCCATCGATTTGACTGGTAAAGTCTACGGAGGTATACATACCCTACCCCCCTCTAGATTTGAACTTGTGACCTCTTAAGAGGAAACACATGTTCTTAACCATTAGGCCCACTCAGGCTGTATATTTCATCTTGTTTTGAAAATATATAATTAGATCATTTTTATCGAATACTTTTCTAACTTCAAGAATGATATCAGTGTGATATTCAATATATATTTATTTTAACTATTTATCTGATAAAGAATTAAGAAATGAAATCACAAGTTCACCCTCCTGTATCTTTGTTTGTATTTCAGTTAACAAGTTATTTACTTGAATTTGTTCTTTATCTATAATAACTACTTTGCAATAATGAAAAAGTTCAAGGTGGGGTCTAAAAGCCTACATTTGTTGTATAATCTCTTCCCAAATTTTATGCTTAGATTATATTAGACATCTCCTCCCTAGAACATAATTCAAGGTTTCTTTTAATAACTTATTCAATTCGACACGAGAAAAGGCTATTGTAGTAATTTCACCACTACAAGGAGAACACCTTCTTTTGAAAGTTTTTATGGAACCTCCCCGAAAAATTCTTCCCATAGTTGTTTATAGAGGAGGTTGATAGTGGAGGAGGGTGACCAGAGGTTTTTGCAGAGGTTTTTCTTTTGTGTGCCTTTATGGAACATACACATCGATGTGCATCTAAAAACTACCACACAAATGCTTAAATGTTCAAATGCCCCATCATTGTTCATAGCAGAGGTGGGTCATGGGATGTTTTTGCGGAGGGATTTTTAATCGGTGCGCCTTTAAGAAATAGATGCACTAGATCATTCATGAATAATGATGCCCCAGTGTGTCCATTTTTCTATAGCACTGCCATAGTTTATAATCAAATTACATGCACCGAATAAATCGCACCAGTGTCGTTGAACAACACACATTGATGTGCCTATCTGTCTAAAGGCGCATCGAGGTAGGGTAGATAAACAAAATTTACCAAACCTATTTTCATTGTTACAGTGCATCTCGTGCTTTCAAACTCTCAACAAAGCACCGGTGCTCACCTTTTTCCTAAGACAACCCATTTATGGTGCTCTACACTGACTTGGATAGCTCCATTGCTAGATTCCAAACATTTCCAAA
Organism: Picea abies; assembly: GCA_900067695.1. Classification (NCBI taxonomy): domain Eukaryota; kingdom Viridiplantae; phylum Streptophyta; class Pinopsida; order Pinales; family Pinaceae; genus Picea; species Picea abies. The sequence goes on from CBVK0100086867.1 coordinate 9,857, forward strand.
TTTTAAAAATTACCACAAATTTTCATTTCCTCTCAACAGTGCAACCATGCCTCCATGAGGTAGAACAGAGAAGGTAAATTATTTATTACCTTCTTATTTTCATTTTCATCCAATCAAAATTACAATTTAACTTGAAATTGGGAAGTTTTTTCAATTTCACGCGGTGCACCTGAAAGGTTTGGCTCGCCCCGAAGCGGTGCATACTATGTTAAATACATATTGACAGCCGCTTCCGGTGTGTCTATATATGTCTGCGTCAGTGTCATTCAAGCTATTGCACCACAAAAATTACCAAAATACAAAGTAGTGTGTCCTTCAAAACGCCTCGACACCAACAAAAACTAGGATTTTAACCTCACCACTATTTGAACGATATATAAAATTTAACCTAGCAGTGCACCAAGTTTAATCAATCATCTTGGGGCATACCTGAAACATAATGCCAAAATCATCACCTCTAATAGTGCATCTATATATGTATGCACCGGCATTGTTCAAGATAGCGCACCACAATAAATTACCAAAAAAAACAAAGCAGTGTGTCCTTTGGAATGTAGTAACACCGACGCAAAACGAGCTTATAACCACACTGGTGCATTACACTTCATTAACCACACCACTATCTCAACTATTTATAAAATTTAACCTAGTGTTGTGAGACACACAATAGCCAACTAAAACTCTTGAGTTTTAGTGGGTACTCCTAAAAACAATTTGCAAGGTACTACTCATTAATTACCTTACTAGTTATTCACTTATAAGTTGAAGATTTGTACATACTCTTTGAAGTCAATTTGATGCAAAGTACAAGAATATGTCATAGAAGCTCCTTCCTTATGTCCTCACAAGCCTTAAATATTTTTCGGAACAAAAGCATCCACAACAATAAGCTCTAATACCTTATACATGTGACCTCGATAAGATACCATCGGCCCTTTTCTTATGACACTACCCTGCTTCATATATCCAATCATTCCAACAACGATGCCTCTCTAACTTCATCATTAGGAAATTATGATGGGAACATGCCCCTCGATATGTATATCCTAAAATTCAACGGCGATGTTATTGCCTTGATAGACCATATTATTATGTATATGTCAACAAGGGATTGGTCCTCAAATTTACACAGGATAAAATACCTTGCTACACCTAGTTGGGCCCCATCCCCTCTTGTGCATTATAATATAATCTAAATATGACTACCATTGATCATTAGGTGTGTATGTGGTAGTTTCTCAATGGCTCATCATATTCAATGAAAACTTTTTCATCGTCGGAAGGCATCACAGGCATGCTTTGTATTCTCCATCTGAGACCTACCAACAATGATATCTCTCAAGGCCAATCGTCAGAGATCTAAATCCTATATTATTCAATGGTTCATATTATTCTATCACCCAACAATGACATCAAAGCCTTTAAAAGTTAACCTTTTTCCATCAACCCTATAAAAATAAAACTTCCTCGAATCCAATTCCATGAAAATAAAAGGGAAATATTTAACATTGATTGCATAAATAATTAAAACTTAAAACCTTATAAACTCACCAACCATCGTTACCCCCTTGGCACACATTTTGAGAATAATAAAACAGAAGGCATCGTCATCTAAAGATATCCTTACAATCTCTACCTACAAACCAAGTGCTTTGATAAAATCCAACAATGATATGATCGGAGGAATCTTCCCCCATTAAAATCTATCTCGACGATGACATGATCAGAAGACCATTTCCCTCTTATATCTATCTCTTCCTCCCTACACCAACAGTAAAAAACATTGGACTTCCCCTAAGAAATTTAATGATGAAATGTATGACTCTGACCGAGTCAGATCTATAACGTGTCTGGTATTAATTGCACAGGATTTGAGGAACATTAAAAATATAACAACCATGTTAAGACATAATCAACACTGCACTATTTGCAAATCTGATAAAACACGAACACCATGTTTGTACATGAGCTGCGTGAAATCCACTGCAAACTGTAAATCTTGTGATATCATGTATGTATTTTATAAAGTTTTAAATTGTTTTTATTTGTAGAAAAGTAGAATATGGAGTAACTTTGTATTGTGTGGCAATTTACACAGTTGAAGAAAATGTCTCGGATGCAAACCAAAAAAGCAAAGAACTATGCAGTTGTTGAGCCTTCCCCAATTCCAGGATCAAATTATTTTAATATTACCACAAATAGCCATGACGGGAGGGAGAATTATGCAATATATTGCGACATATACGACATGTTCTAGAACAAAAAATTATATGTCTAATGATGAAGACATTGACAAATACAGAAATATCAGGAAAAGTAGCATCTATATTGTAGCAGCTCGTCGAGTGATTTTTTCCTACAATGATGTTACAATATGGTGTTTCACTCACCTGAAGAAAGAGATAGCAATGATATTCAATGCTTCTAGCATTTCAGTCACATCTCTCAAGTCCAAATATATCAGGATTCGTTACAAAACCCCATATCCCACAGTGTCCCTAGATGAATCGTTCCTAGATAAATTCAAAATTGATCATAAGGATTTTAAAACTTTGATGGAGGATTGGTTTGTAGATGAAGAATGGCTAGTGAAAAATGGAGAAAGGTATATTCATTTACCATACCTAAAGGACCCATACAGAATGCTAAATGTGATGATATGTAGGTTGTAAAGCGAGGAGACAAACACAAGTATCACGACTTGAACTTGGGAGGCCCAAGGTATGAAAAATCTCTCCTTTTACATGATAGCTTACCTCATAGATGCAATTTGTGTAGCGCACAAGTTACCTGCTTTCAATTAGGTTTGGAATCCAATCCAACCCCCCAATTCATGTGTATTGTTCTTATCTATGGGAGGTGAATTGTAAAGAACACATGTATGATATATGTAATTACTTCCTAGCTCCTTTACACCAAGCCATTTTTAGGTTTCATCCACGTCGAATATCCTCAGGGGCTATCAAATATTTACAGGGGGTAGGAGATCGGTACATGAAGAAATATTACACCTATATATGGATATTTGAAGCCACAGTGCCACCTCAATTTTCTCCAAAATATGTACCCGATAAGTTTTTGGCCAGAGAAATAGCCTATCAGACAGTAGAAAATGGGGTCAATGCATACTCATCAGAGAAAAATAAAAAATATTGGCCAAATTTCCCTCTACGCATAGGCCAATACTCCATGTTTAATAAAAAAACATGTTGACAAGGAAGTTGAAGTTCTAAAAGAGAAATGTCAATGTACTAGAAACAAGAAAGGAAATTATCCCCAAAACATAATGTACGAGCATATAAAGTTTTTCAAGATAGCACAGCAAATAGTCCATGCGGTAAATTATGTTGAGTATATCTTCAGAGGAGCCTTGTATATTGAATAAGTATTAAATAGAATCCCGACTGACTTAGCCAACAAACAACTTCACAAAGATGAATATGCAGACAAATTTTTGGTGAAAGAATAGTTCAAAACACTACTCAAACAAGATAAAGAGAAATAGGAGGCTAAGGAATTAGAAAGGAAGCAGAAAGAGGCATAAATATCAAGGAAAGAAGATGAAGTCGAGGAGAAGTACCAACAAAAAAAGAAATCGGAAGAGGAGAAGAAATAGGTTGAGATGAATAAATGTAATGATCCAGTTTCATAGGGAAATGGAGAAGAGACAGGTAACCCTGGGGCAGAAAAAAAAGCTCAAGCAAATAAAGAGATTGAGATGAAGGATAAGGAAGATGAGGAATGGACGCTTCTATCCACTCAAGATAAGGAAGGAAAGGGGAAGGCTGCCAAATCCCAGGAGGAAGGAAGGCTGCCAAATCCCAGGTAGTCTTTCACTACACATCTCCAGGACTGGGAATTGAATGTGATGTTGTGGCTATTGGAGATTAATATTATAGTCACAAGAGTAAATTTGTTATGAAAAGTATGAAACAAAGAAAAATAAAGGGATCAGGAGAAAGCCAAGAAAAGTCTGAAAGAAACATCAAATGGAAATCAGGTCCAGACCCTAAGGAAAATTAAATTCAAGTTGCATCATCCCTTAAATTTTTCTATGGGTAAAATGTGATGTTATTTTATGAAGTGGCAGAAGCACTAGACATGTCTAAAGAAAGAGTAGTTGAGATAGAAGTTGCAATGGATATTATCATAGGCGATGTGGTCAGTGAATTCATAAAGGAAGCCATGACAACATAATGTTTGCACCAAGAAGAATTGGAGAAATAGCTTCAACTATAGGAGAAGGAACTAAGTGAATAATTTTAAAAGAAAGCTAACTTGAACCAAAACATACACCAAGAAGAGATAGAAAATCTTATGGCCACACATGCTCAGGAAGTAACATGGCTCTGAGGTGAACAATTGGAAATCAACAAATATAATGAGAAGATTGAAGCACAAATATAGAAATTGCAATGAGATAATAATCTCCTCAAAAAAATTGTAGAAGAAAACAAAAAAGGATTTGTAGTCCTGGAGATAATCAAAGAAGAAACAACCAAAGCAAATGAAGCATCAAGATATGTGCAAAAAAAATTCTTAATTTTATTGCACAACATCCAAAAGAATTGGTCGGATCATCTGAAAATAGGACATCAAATGAATATTATGAAATAAAAATATCATAAGTTAGAGGTGCATGTGACCATATTATCAACTAGAAATAAATTGTGATAACCCTCCTAATACCTTGCCAATATATATAGCCAAGCAGAAGATCAAGGACTAGATATTACTCAACACTGGAAAATATGCCCTCAATAATATGAAAAGTAATCAAGAAATGGTGGAACAAACTCACAAAAGGTTGTGGAGAGCATCAGATGACCTGCTAGAACAATTTAGAATGGAAACCATGGCATATTTAGAAAAAGCAAGGTCTAATCACACAATGATAGAAGATGTAGAAAATAGAAGGAACATGAGTAGAAGATCCATTGATGTAGAAAAATAATTTGATAGGGAAATGCTAGAAAAAAGGATAGTGAAACCAAATCAATTGATTATGTTAGTTGAGCACTTCATAATGCAAATAGAGGAAGCCTTAAAGATAGAAGTGGTGGCCCCTATTTGTGACAATGAAATTGAGCTTGAGAAAATGAAAGTGAGTGGAATGGAGAGCATACTAGAAGACTTCAAGTTGTGGAATAACTTTAGAGATCAAATGAAAATGCCCAAAGCCACTTGATTATTGTAATTGATCTCTGTGTTTTGATATTTTTGTAATTGTTGTAAAAAATCCCAATCGAGAAGCTGAAATGAAGAGTTGTAACTGTCATCTGGAACAGTGACAGTTATAGGATACAAAAATCCCAATCCTCGTATTTTATAAAAAGGATGGATGTAACAAGAAAATGACTTTTTCGATTTGTGTTTGACGGGCTGTACTATTACTCCTAATTTAATGAAGAGAAAGAGGCATTTCAGGAATCTATGATTGTAGTGAATGTATTATAGACTATTATTAATGCATTTGTCCTAATTTGAGTATCGCAAGTTTCATTGTATGAATTATTTCTGAAATTTTCATGTATGCTCAGATTGTCACAGTTTTCTTAATTGAATGCAGTTGTAATATTGTTAAAGAAAAATGACAACTAATTTTTAATGTTTTGATAATGTTATTGTGCTCATATCCCGTTTGAATGTATGAACTACTTCTAATTCAAAAAGGAATTATTCTAAATTGTACTCAATCTTATTTTGTCAGCTCTTGGTCATGATAGGATTAGTTTAGTTTAGGATTGCATATTAGAATAGTTGTAGATAACATCATTTAGTTTAATTACATATTTTAATTCATCTAATAACATTTGGTTCTTAAATTCATATTTGAATATTTAAATTAGCTTGGCAACCAGGCTAATATACTGGTCGGAAACACTACCCCAAATGAGAGAAAGTCTAATTGGGACTTTCCATCGAGCATTCTCCCTCACCTGCTTGGTAGGACATTTGGACCCTTCAACATAAATAAAGCTAAAAGGAGGGTCATTGAATTGAATGGGAGTTCTCCCTTACCTATTGTTATAGAAAGATTTTCCTCACCCCATGCAATATTGCACAGAAGGCATTTTTCTATTTCCCTATGCAGACTTGAAGTCCCTTTTTACAAATCCCAGAGCTAAAAATATAATTTTTCCACTTATACGCACCTCGCCTACTATACAACATGTGTATACGTAAGTTTCACCACTACAGGCCGCATACATCGGGAAATGTGCCCAAAATTGAAAAATGGTGTCGGGTTTCCATGTCATGTCACGAGATCAATGATCCTTGGCCTTCCATATATTGGAAACATTCTAAATAGGCCCTTCAGTTCCAGTTGAAAGCTATAAATGGGCCAAATCTGAGCTATGGAAAAGATGAGAAAGAATTCAACTTTCAGAGCAAAATTACTCTGGAGGAATTCTTCACTTCACATTGAGTCTGCATCCCTTTATATTTTAAGTATGAACACATTGTTTAGCCCCCAAGCTCTTCCCTTACTGATTGAGAACTTCATTGTCTCTCTTACATGAGATTTTCTTTGGTGGAGGATTGAAGTGGTGGAGGCCTATCTAGAAGAAACTTAGTTTCTCGGTTCTGAACTGTGCCGACACAGAAGTCTGTAACTTATTCACTTATGTTGATTATATCTTAATAGAAATACTTTTTTCTCGTCCAATTATCATCTTGCAAATATTTGAATTATTATTCCATGAACGTATTTGTTATGAATGTTGATGGATTATGCTATTGAATGTGCTAACATCATATATTATCACCATATGCTTGCATTGGTTGGTTTTTGAGGACTAGTTGCAGGTATATTTCTTTGGTTCAAGTGCTCAATGGTGGACTTCATCGAACATCTATACGAGGTAGGCCTTTTATCTTGTCTTGCTAGAATATTTGTTTATATAGCATACTTGAGAGTAGATTTGATTTCTATAGTCATTTGCACTTGTTGTGGTTTGCCCCTAGCCATAGAAAAAATATCCTCGTAACACCTACTTGGCAGGCCATTTGGACCTTTTCTTTCCTAACTCTTTCACATATCAAGAAAGCCTGACCATCAGAACCCCTAAGTATCACTTGCCTATATCTATGCAGGACTTTTTGGAACCGTCTGATTTCTAACTAGAACATTTCTTGCTCGTCGGTGGTGGTGGTATACCTACCTCTCCACCAAAATCCCCACCTCTCATGCTAAGCAATGAACTCGAAGAAAATTTGGAGGAGGAAGAGAACTATGAAAGTGAGTCAAAAGGAAAAGAACACTTATCTACTAGTTCTTTGTAACCCTCAAACCATGGCTAGAAACAATAAAAAAAACCCACCTTATCAACCTTGGTTAGTACCTATTGCATTCTTCATTCCTATACAACTCCACGACATGCCTAAACATCCTGAAAAATGTGTGCCCAAGTTCGACCCAAACAGAAAAGATTTTGCTGAAAGACCATGTTAAGAAATCCTATCGGCAGTAAGGCTCCAAAACATTCAACTTGAAGATGTCATCTGTCGGTTTCTCTCTCATACATTTGAAAATAAAGCTTCAACATGGTTCTTAACTTTGGAAGAAGCTTCACATTTGAGACATTTTTTCTTAAACAATTCAAGGAAGAAAAAATACCATCTACTTTAGCCTTATATCTCTCAATAATTAAAATGGACCCCAAAGGAAAGGTCATATATTTTAATCAATGCTTCCTTAATCTATTAAAGAAAATCCCTCGAGCTTCTAAACCTGCTAAAGATTTCACCATTGAATTCTATACTTTATCCCTACCCATGTCCATGGTGATGTTTGTTAAGAATATGTTAAGTTTGAAGGGAAATATTGAGGAAGAATCCTTAAAGGATAAATATAATACTAATACCAAGCCATTGTTACCAATCCTTCGGAAAAAAAAGAAAGATATTAATTCTATGGACATGGAATCCCTCCAAAGAATTTTCAATAAGTTATCTAATGAACTAATTGATTTGAAGTATAATAGTGGAGAAGGCTCTTCTAATCCCAAGAATAGTGGATAAGGTTCTTCTCCAACATATGGGATTAATATGGAAGACATTGTCCAATCTCTACAACATTGGGCCATGGAAAATTTGATTGAGTCTAAATATGAAGAAGAGGGTGAAAATGAACAAAAGGATCAATCCCAAAAAGTTGATGAATCACCGAAACAACAATTTAATTCTTTTTGGGACATATAATATGGAGTGGGAGAAGAGGGAGAGATAGAGGAAATACATATGTCTCAAAACGTTTTGACCACTAGAAGTATGAGAAAAAATACTTCCTCTAATATCTCTCCCCCTTCTGATCCTCCTAAAACTGTGTCTCATACTCAGAAGATATCAAATAGTCCTTCTAAACAAATTATTCCTTCTAATTCTGTAAAAAAGTTGGAATATGATTTCTTGGAAGACCTAAAAAAGAACTAAGGAAAATATCTCTTTGTTTGAACTTATGAAGCTTCACCGGATTCAGGATAATTTTATCAGAACTCTACAAGGTAAAACTGCCAAAAACTCCAAAGAGGTTAATGGGGGAACACAAAAGGGGACAAGTAAAATTTCTCAATCTGACGATACCAATACACCCAAAAGATAGGTGGTTGTAAAGGCTCTCTATCTAGGAAAAGTTCAAGATCTACCACTCCTCCCTTTTTATCATGTTTGATATTTTCAACAAAAATGTCCATAATTGTATGGTGGATTCTAGTGCATATTCTAAAGTAATGCCTCTTAAAGTTTGTGAGAAACTAAATTTCAAGCTTGAAGAATCTGATATTCAAATCATACAGCTCGACAAGACCCGAGTTAATGTAATAAGAGAGTCGAAAAATGTTTTGATCGAGATGTCCTCCAATCCTAAAATACATAAAACTATTGACATCATAGTTGTCAATATACCTGATACTTATGGTATACTCCTAAGTAGAGACTGGTATGTTATGCTTAAAGGATATTTTTCCAAGGACTGGTCACACCTTTGGCTACCCTATAACAAAAATCTCAATCAAAACAGGATTGATAGAGAAAGATACATGAAACATGTGGTAATAGACTTGAATGACCCAAATAAGCCTATTATGTTAAATCATTCTATTCTGGGAAATTATTCTTTGATTCATTTTTGGGGAATTACAATTTTGAGATTTCATCTTATGTGGAATCAAACACACAATCTAAAATCCTTCATTTCACTCATATTGTTGAGCCCCATTGTAACATATCAGATAGAAATAATCATGATCTTGTACAATCTAACATAGTATTTAGTGATAGATTAGATTTTTTTTATTAACTACACTAACCACACTAATTCAAAAACAAAAGAAAATCCTAATTCCATGCATAATCTTAAAAGATATCCTAATATGTGGAATTTATTTTTCGATGGGTCAAAATCTCTTGAAGGTGCAGGTGCTAGATGCATACTAAAGGACCCTAATGGAAAGAAAATTATGATGGGATGCAGGCTGGAGTTCCAATGCACAAATAATATTATTGAGTATGAAGCCCTGTTGCAAGGACTGAGAAAAGCAATTGACTTGAGAGAAAACAAGATCAAGGTATTTGGTGATTCTGAGGTTTTCATAAGGAAGATAAGGAACATCATACATTGCCTCTCTAGTCACCTTAAACATTACCAACAAGAGGTATGGGAATTGATTAAGTATTTTGAAGCATTCAATATCATTCCTATTCCTATATATTTGAATTATGATGTCGATCTATTAGCTAATGTAGCCTCTAGGATTATTCGTTCTGAAAATTCATTCCCTGATACCTTTTTTTTGGAATTAAATACCTTCAATACCTGATAACGTGACCAACTAGATATGTTTTTATGATAACAAGTAGATTATAAATTTCCTACACCTTATAGGTAGATTCAAAGATTTTGTAATTGATGAAGATCAACATGATTGGGAAATGAATTCAAATGTTCCTGGCTCAACCAATCAGGAAACAGGGAAAAATAGAATCATCTCGATAAACAATATCCCTAAGAGTGTGGTAAGGTTGAAAATCTCTATGACCTTCAGGATAAGTTTGAGAAGGTAACGAATTGTAATACCAATAGCTCGTGAATGCAATTTGAAGTGATAAATCTAGGAACAAATAACACACCCCATAACATCAACCTTGGAAAGAATTTTTCCTCTGAAGAAAGACAAGCCTTTATAAAGTTGTTCAAGGAATACAAAGAAATATTTACTTGGACATATGATGATATCGAGACCTATGATACAAAAATCATTCAACATGTCATTCCTATGAAGCTGCAAACTAAGCCTTTTCAACAAAAGTTGAGGAAAATGTACCCAAGCTTAGAACCACAGGTAAAATCAAAGCTTAACAAGTTGCTATCAGCTAGGATAATATTCCCAGTGAGGCATACTCAATGGATCTCAAATATTATACATGTAGGGAAGAAAAATGGAGATATAAGAATCAATGTTGACTTCATAAATTTGAATAAAGATTCAGAGAAAAAAAATTATCCAGTGCCTTCTATGGAACATATTCTTCAGAATGTATCTGGGTCCCAGATTCTCTCATTACTAGATGACTTTTCTAGTTATAACCAGGTTTAAGTTTCCCATGATGATCAATTAAAAACTGCATTCCCAACTAAATGGGGAACTTATTCTTACAGGAAAATTTTGTTTGGATTAATTAATGCAAGAGAAAATTTTCAGAGAGACATGAACATAGCTTTCAGGGGACTGATGGAGATTGTGTAGTAGTGTGCCTGGATGATGTCACAGTCTTCTCCAAGAACAATGTTGATCATATAAATCATCTTATGGAGTTTTCAATAGATGCAAAATATATGGAACCTCACTTAATCCCAAAAAATATGTATTTTTCATTGATGAAGGAAGACTACAAGTATTCATTATATATAAGGAAGGCATGGTGATTGAACCTGAAAAGAGTGAATCCATTTGCAAAATACCTCCTCCCCATAATAATAAGTCTATGCAATCCTTTCTAGGAAAAATAAATTTTGTGAGGAGATTTGTTCCCAATTTTGTTGAAACCGTCAAACCCCTCCAAGACATGATTAAGAAAGATGAAAATTTCAAATGGGGAACTAAATAGAAAGCTTCTTTCAAAAAAATCAAACCAGAAATAAATCAAGCTCTGACGTTGATGAGCCTTGATTTCAACAAAGATTTTATATTGTACATGTTTTCCTCCGATATTACATTTGTTGTTGTCTTGAAACAAAAGAATCAAGAAGGAAATGAATATCCCATCACATTTATGAGTTTTGGGTTGAAAGGAGAATAAATTGACTATCTCGAAGTAGATAAACAAGCTTATGTTTATTTCAAGGATGTCAAACACTTCAAACCTTAATTGATTAAATCTAAAACCAAGGTAATTGTCCCTTACCTAGTTGTGAGGAATCTCTTAGTGCAAAAATATCTGGGAGAAAAGAGAGCCAATTGGATAACAACCCTTCAGGAATATGACCTGGAAATAAAAAAATGCCATAATTGTCAAAGGCCAAGGGATATGCAAAATAGCAGTTGAGTCAGGAGATAAAAATGTAAGAGAAGATGAAATTTACCAAGATCAAAATTTATTTGAAAGGGAAATATGTTATATCCCTGTCACCAGTGACCAGTGGTATTATGAGATGAAATATTACCTAAACCATGGGACATATTCACATTATTTGGATCCAAAGAAGAAGATAGCTCTCAGACTTAAGTCTGCACAGTACCAGCTCATCCAGGGAGTGTTATGCAGAAAAAATTATGATCGTGTCTACTTGGGATGTCTTGAGAAAGAAGATGTTGATAAGGTCTTATCCGAACTTCATGACGAGTTTGTTGGAGGACATTTTGGAGGTGAGACTATGGCTAATAAATTACATAGAGTAGGTTACTATTGGCCTACCCTATTCAAAGACTCTCATGTGTATGCCTGGAAATGCCATGAATGTCAAAAAGTAGCAAGAAGAGAAAGGAGACACACTTTCTCTCTTCAACCAGTTACTATTAAACGCCCATTCCAACAATGGGGTTAGGATATGATAGGGGAAATTAATCCCAATTCCTCTCAATTGCATAAGTACACCATAACAACAACATACTATTTCACCATGTAGATTGAAGCAATCTCATTGGACAATGTCAATGAAATCCAGGTGATATGTTTCCTTGAATCTCACATCATTACCAGATTTGGTGTCCCTGAATCTTTGGTTTTTGATAATGCTAAATATGTTTCCTCATTGAAATTAACTGAATATGCTCTGGAATGAAACATTAAAATCAAGTATTCAGCTAATTATTATCCAAAAGGGAATGGGCTGGAAGAATCGACCAATAAGAATCTAATCAAGATCCTAAAAAGAGTTATTATTGATCACCAAAGAAACTAGCATTTAGTCCTCTCCAACATTCTATGGGCCGATAGAGTAATGCCTAAATACTCTCTTGGAAATTCCCTTTTTTTTATGTTCTATGAACAAGAAGAAACTCTACCTACTCATATATTCTTACCTTCATTACAAATTTCCCAATTTGTTCAAGTTAAAGAGTGCCCAGTAATGAAACAAGGGTTGAATATGCTTCTGAAACTTGAAAAAGATAGGGAAAAAGTGAAAAAGAACCTAATGCAACATCAAGAAGTAATCAAGAGATGGTTTGATAAATCATCTATTGGAAACAAAAATTTACAAGAGGGTGATCTTTTCCATAAGTGGGATAAGGAAAATGAGATTAAAGGAAAGCATACAAAATTTCAGAAACTTTGGCTAGGTTTGTTTCAAATCCATAAGAAAATTGGAACAGGAACATTTAAACTCAAGAAATTGAAGGTAGACGAGGAGGATATCCATGTCAATGGACAATTACTTAAATGATACTTCTCCTAATCACCTCAGGTGATGTAGTTTTTTACATAGTAGGTTCTCTTTGATTTTTTGTAAATATTTGTAGAAAAAAAAAAAAAAAGCCTTTTCTTTTCATTTTTCCATGTTGATTACTTAATTTACCACTGAAACAATACCTCTGCTAACTTGTTTCAAACTTGGCTTATTGGGATTTGTGTTACAAGCTAAGTACTCAATTTTCATGGGGATAACTACTTGGGTGACTTGGTGATGATGACATACCTTTCATTTGGGATAGAATAAATCAGGATATAACTTATGGTCACATTTCTTGGAAAGAATTCATAATACTATGTCTTCAGAGAGGCCCCAGATTATGTACAAAATAGATTCAGATGTTAAAGTTGAAAGGATATATGTTATCTATGTGATCAATCTCACCTTTTCCTCATGAGTTCATAAATGAATATGTGACTGCAACAAATGCTTCAAGGATAATTCTTGTGAGATCCCCTATCCAATAAATCTTCCAAATTAACAAAAATCTATTTGGAAAGGAACCATGAAGCTGAAGTACAAACTGAGACCAGGATATCAAAGAAACTCATGTATCACCATGCTTCCTAGACACCCATTATGTAGAAATTCTACATATATTACAAATTTGAACGGTGAAATATAAACCTTAAACAAATGGGAAGTTGAAAGAACTAATGATTGTGTTGGAAGTACAAGTAAACTTGTCGGGGTTATGGATGCTCACTGGCAGTGGGGCCATGTTTATATGATATAGAAGAAACTTCATCGAGGCGATGGACGTTTGTTGGAAGTGAAGAAATGTCAAAATAAAAGAGATGAGGAACACACGTGGGTCTATAAACAGACAGGAAAAGGCTTATGTGGCATCTCACTCCTGTCAAAATTATGAAATGAGTAAATCACAATCGTCCCTAAATTACCTCACATGACTTATCATGAATATCATCAATGATATTACTATGTTCTTATGTTTCCATAAAGAGAAGGTGTTGTGGGGTCCATGGTACAAATCAATCTATAAAATTTCCAGCAATTATACAGTTAAAGATATGTGGTCTGAAGGTCCATCTAGAATAGAGATAATTGGTTCTCCCATCAAGTCTCCATTTGTTGCGAGACACAAAAAATCCCATTGAAACTCTTGAGTTTTAGTGGGTACCCCTCCTACCAAAATTTTGCAATGTACTATTTGTTACTTACCTTACTAGTTATTCACTTATAAGTTGAAGGTTTGTACACAGTCTTCAAAGTTTATTTGATGCAAAGTTTGTTGTGAGTATAAGAATTTGTCGTATAAGCTCCTTCCTTATGTCCTCGCAAGACTTAAATCATTTATGGAACAAAATTGTCCACAAAAATAATATATAAAACCTTATACATGTGATCTCAATCAAATATCGTCGGATCTTTGCTTTTGACATTGCCTTGCTTCATAAATCAAATCATTCTAATGACAACGCCTTTATAACATCATCATTGAAAAATTGCAATGGGAATATTCCCCTCAAGAGTTATCTCCTAAAATTTGATGATGATGTTATTTCCTCGATAGAGGATATCATTACGCAGATATCAACAAGGGATTGGTCCTCAAATTTACACATGATAAAATACCTTGATACACCTAGTTGAGCCCCAGCCCCTCTTGTGTGTTATAATATAATATAAATATGAATACCATTGATCATTAGGTGTGTACGTGGTAGTTTCTCAATGGCTCGTCATATTCAACGAAAACCTTTTTGTCATCAGGATTCATCCTAGGCATGCTTTTTATGTTCCATTTGAGACCTGCCAATGACGATCTGTCTCAGGAACAATCATCAGAGATATAACTTCAATATGATTCAATGGTTGGTATTAGTTTATCACCTAAAAAATAAATCAAATCCTTTAAAATTTATCCAAAAGGGATCCATAGAAGACTAAGGATAGCTCAGAACTTGCAGAAGCAAACTAAGACGCTTAGAATGCCCTCGGTAGAGAGAGAGACAAAAAAAAATTCAAAGCTCTCAAAACTCGGTGAAAATGACATCATCGCGAAGTGCACATTGCAAGATTTCCAACAGTGCAAATGGATCGTCAAACGAAGTTACGGATCAAAAGATATTTGTGGAAAAATTTTGGTCAACCTAGCCCAGTCCACATTTGTACTGCTAACATCAACATCAGTATGGATGAATTCAGCATCCATACAACATATGTGGCATTAGAAAGAGGTGAAATGTGTCATGTTGACGTCAACATGGTGACATGGTAGCACTAGAGGTTGCCACGTGTCACTGATACTTGGCATTTCTGGGTCATTCCGGATTGCACCATGTGGCAGTCCGTACATCCACGTGGCAATCCTTACAGTGACATGGAAGGATGAGTTGGAAGACGAAGTGGAAATCCATACAGTCACATGGCATAGATGTGGCAGGATGAAGGTACAATGGTTGACGTGGCCCAATAGGTGGCTACCACGTGGAAATGGGAAAATACTCAATGACAACCCGTGATCGAAATTTCAAAAAAAATAAAGATCTGGTGGGTCCGCCAAATCTGGAAACCAACCAACAGGGGCCATCGCCAAAGTAGTGGAACGATATATTTCAAATATATATATATAAGTTGCAATGGTCAAGACAAAAGGGGAGGCCTGCGGGCTTGATCCTTGGACCTACCCCCTTATACACGCCTTAATATATGCTTCGTAACCAATAGGCCAACGGCCCCACATTGTTAACAATGTCATTTTAATTATTTAAAACTTGAATCCACCCAGTGGTGGAAGAGGGCACGTGTAGGTACGGGCGGGCATGCATTTCGAGACAAAATATTCAACATTTATTGAAGGTTACAGGGAACGGAAACTGAGACAGAATTCCTCTTGGGCCTAGGAGTGCCAGAGTCAGATCGAGGTGTGGAGATAGTCATTTTTGGGTAAATCGACACCAAGAATTCAGTGGTGATGTCTGCTTTCTGATCTGAGCAAAACTTTTGATTTCAGAATGAGGTATACTTATGTATTTAGGCCAAATTCTTTTGTTGATTTAATAAAAATTCCTACCCATTTAAGAGAAGGACCTGGAGACGTAGTCCACTAGGGATGAACTCCGTTATCAAGTTTTTTTGTGTTCAGATTTGATGCTTATGTCTCTTCATTATTGAGGTTTTCCTTCTTTAATGGTGCACTTTAATTTATGCTCATTCAATGCAATTCTTTATAAGTCACTTGATGAAAAGATTTGGAATCATGTTGGTATGAGAGTAGTCGTCTTTGAATTGAATTGTTGAGTGTGAATGCTTACTAGGGCCAAGCATAAAGAGGGTGAAGGAACTCTTAATACTTTCAATCCTAAAGTTGGTCTTGCATCCCGAAGGAAGAAAATGGCAGAAGAAGACAAGCGTGATGAATAGGAGAAAAACTTCCATATGGTATTTTATCACATGTCAAAAATGGTCGAACGAATGTATGGAGACTATCAGAAGATGATGATGAAGAAAGGGAAGAAAAATGAAGCACATGTTGTTGATGATGCTTCAGTAAAACAAGGGGTTGGAGGAGTCCCTCCTGAGCCTCCATCTTCACCATCAAGTTCTAGTTCTTCTTCCTCTGAGCATTCTCATCATTCTAATCATTCTAGCCATAAAGCCTCTTTTAAGAAACCATTATTAAAGCTTGACGTAAAAAAAAATTACCTATGTTTAATGGAGATGTTAATCCTGAAAAGCTAGATAATTGGATACGACAGGTTGAAATATATTGTCATGGTCAACATATTGATGAAGAGGAATTTAAAGTGCAATTTCATTCTCTTCAGTTGTGTTGGGTATGTGTTATATT
>CBVK0100086868.1:0-12674 GCA_900067695.1 Picea abies
TCGCAGGTTTAAAACTTACAAGTTGGAAGGCACCGCTCTCGTATGGTGGGAGAGAAAACTTCAAGATAGAAGTAAGTGTGGAAATCTTCTTTCCTCATGGTCGGAATTTAAATCAGTGACAAGGAAGTAATTTTATCCCTTGGGTTATTTACATAAAGCAATGATGGAATGGAAAAATTTAAGGAAAAGTAAAGGTCAAACTATACAAAGTTTCACAAAAGAATTTCGGAAGAAAGATCTTGCATTAAACATTCCTTTGGATTCTTATGAAACTTTAATGAAGTATATTGGCACACTTCATAGTTATATCTATCATACTTTTCTCTTGTTTAACCCCACTAGTCTTGACGAAGTTTGTGTGCAAGCCACTCACCTTGAGAACAGGGGAAAGCATGTTCAAGAATATCCCACAAAGAAACCTTCCAATATCCCACATAATCCTTTTAATAAGATTAAAAGGAAGGACAAGAAGACCTCCACAGTGATGAGAGAAGGAGGAAATCCATATTTTACTCATTGCAAGAAAAGCGGTCACGATGATGAACATTGTTGGAAACTACATCCAGAGAAGAGATTGAAACAGTTCGGTGGAAGGGGAAGACAAAAACCGTTGCTATAGTGCATCAAGATCTTGGTTCTGATTCAGGAGAAGAAGGAAATATCATAGTGGTTGGAGTACAAGGTAAATATTCCCTTCATGTTAGCTCAAATTCCAATAATGAATCTCATGATGATGAACGAAAGAGGAATGAATTATTTCACATAAGAGTTGTATCTAAACACACTAATATAGATACATTATTTGATTTGGTTTCCCAAGTAAACTTAATATCTGAAGCACTTGTCAAAAACATGGGTCTTGAAACAAAACCACACTGAAAGCCTTATGCTCTTGGTTGGGTATGTGATAAAGAAAAACTTAATGTCACCAAACAATATAGGGTCAGATTTTCTATTGCTTCAAAGTTGATTGAGGAAGTGGATTTGGATGTTGTATCACTTGATATATGTGGCATAGTGTTGGGGAGTCCTTATCTTTATGATAGAAAATCAGTCTTCTTTCGTCATGAGAACAAGTACCATCTTACTAAGGGGGGAGTGAAATATATTGTTAGATCTCACAGCATGAGGGTAAACACAACACTTGTTAGTGTAGGACAATTGAAGAGACTTGTAAGCACTAATAAGAGATATGTACTCATGGTCATAAGAGAGAAATATGTCGGAACATCCGACGCTTTCCAAGGATGTGATCATTCTCATAAGAAAGAATTAATTGATATTATTTCTAGGTATGATGATATTTTTTAGGAACCAAATGGATTACCTCTTAAGAGGGAAATCCAACATGAGATACATCTTCAACAGGATTCTCCTCTTCCTAATGTGGGCATGTACAAGATGTCAGTTGTGGATATGACAACGATCAAGAAGCAGGTACAGGGCTTATTGGATCAAGGGGTCATTAGGCCCAATTCATCTCCTTGTGGTTCTCCAATCGTGATGGTGCCAAAGAAAGATGGCACATGGTGAATTTGTGTCGATTACCGGGCCTTAAATAAAATCACGGTGAAAAATCGATACCCTCTTCCTCGTATAGATGATTTACTTGATCAGTTAAAGAATGTTGTTCATTTCACTAAGTTAGATTTGCGTAGTGGATACCATCATATCATGTTTATAGAACAAGATGCATGGAAGACTGCCTTTAAAACCAAATAGGGATTGCTTGAGTGGTTAGTTACGTCATTTGGGCTCTATAATGCTCTGACAACTTTCATGTGTGTGATGAATGATGTATTCAGGCCTTTCCTAGATGATTTTGTGATTGTATATTTGGATGATATTCTTATTTTTAGCGAGACTTGGGATGAACATGTGAGACATGTAAATCAACTATTGGATACTTTGAAAAGGGAAAATTTTTATGCAAAATTGTCTAAATGTGAATTTGGCAAGACTGCACTTGTATACTTAGGTCATATTGTAGGAGGAGGACAATTAAAAATTGATCCTTCCAAGGTTGATGTGATTATAAATTGGCCTCACCCAAAAAGTGTAACCGATATCTAGAGATTCTTAGGTGTAGTCCAGTATTGGAGGAGGTTCATTTCAAACTTCTCCTTTATAGAAGCTCCTTTGCATGCCTTAACCAGTGTGAAGAACACTTTTTAGTGGGAAGGAAAGCAACAAAAATATTTTGACACTTTGAAGGAAAAGATCAATACTACACCAGTATTATCATTTTTTAATCTTCAAAAACCCTTTGAGATCGAGACAGATGCCATCGGATATGCCATGGGTGCAGAATTGATGCAATATCATAAGCCTATATGTTACTACTATGAAACTTTTAACCAAGTTGTTGTTAACTATCCTACATATGATAAAGAGTTGTATGCATTACTTCAAAGTGTAAATAAATGGAAGAACTACTTGTTAGGGAAGGAAACAATCATACATTTCGATCACCAACCCTTATCGTATCTCCAAGCACAAACCAAACTGCAACAATATCAACACTACAGATGGATGGGTTTTCTACAACAATTTCATTTGGTAATCAAGTACAAAAAGGGTACAAGTAACAAGGTAGTTGATATGTTTTCTAGACCTCCTATTGTTGCTTCTATTATTTTGAAGAATACTTTTGTATCTCATGATAGCTATGTAGAACAATATGCCATTGATGAAGATTTT
Organism: Picea abies; assembly: GCA_900067695.1. NCBI lineage: Eukaryota > Viridiplantae > Streptophyta > Pinopsida > Pinales > Pinaceae > Picea > Picea abies. The sequence goes on from CBVK0100086868.1 coordinate 2,701, forward strand.
AAAGAAGTATATGAGAAGCTAACCCATGGTGCACAGGTAGAAAACTATTGTCTGCAGGGAAAAATACTCTACCATCTTGGAAAGTTATGTATTCCTACAAGTGAACGAATTCATGTAATACGAGAAGCTCACACTTATCTGGTGTCTGGTCATTTTGCAGTAGGAAAAACTATGGCTCATTTGCAGAGGTTTTGTTACTGGCTTCAAATGAAAGCAATTGTAACTAAATATGTAAAGGGGTGTGTGATGTGTTCTACTTGTAATCCCACTAATAGAAAATTGGGACTATACTCACCAATACATGTTCCATCCCATCCATGGGAAAGTATCTCCATGGATTTTGTAGGGGGTTTACCAATGTCAAAAGGGGGTCATGACTACTTGTATGTTTTAGTGGATAGGTTCAGCAAGATGTGTATCTTAATGCCATGTAAAAAGAATATCACTGCTGAGAAGACTGTTAATATCTTCTTTCAGTATGTTTGGGTTCACTTTGGATTACCCACATCCATTATCTCGAATCGAGATACTTGATTCCTTGGGGATTTTGGGGCAATATTGTGGAGAATTATGGACACCAAATTGAAAAGGAGCATTGTTTTCCATCCACATACTGACAAACAGACAAAGGTTGTAAGATGAACAATGGTACTTTTGATTCGAGGCTACTGCAACAAGCATACCAAGTTAGGGGATGAATAGATACCCTATGTACAACATGCTTACAATAGAGCCTTACATTCCTCCACTCAGTGTTCTCCTTTTGAGACATGTTTTGGGTACCTACCTAAAGTTCCTTTGGAATTGATGTATGGGAGAGATGTCAATTCAAATGAATAAAGAAAAGAGGACAGAGACCGCAAGTTCATCCGGAGGATCCAGCAGGTGCACCAGGTAGTCAGGGAACAATTGAAAAAAAATCAAGCACAATATAAAGTGTTGAAAAGTCAACAATAAACATGTGTCTAATTTACTTTTCCCTTAAATAATTGGACAATAAATATTAATCTATTATCTCATAATTACTTGAAATAATTAACTGAAATGGAAAATCAGTTAACTATGGGAAATTTGAGTTCAAAGGTTGGTTGGTAAGACATGGAGGTGACTTGAAGTTGTAACAGAATTATCAGTGTAGTTAAGTGAGCTAAGCTCAGTTGTACTAGTTGTAACTAAACTTGCACTAGTGAGAGTTCAGTGAATCAGTGAACTCACATGCAATTGGAGATTTACCACGGTTAACTACATGCATGTCAGATCCAGTGGAGACCCAGTTGAGATAACAGGCGAAAGGGATAGTTTGGCTATCAGTTGTGATTTGAGTGAAGTGCACTCATGCAATCACACATGCAGTGGATATTCTTATGAGCATGTGAAAACTAGGCAATTCAAATTCATTGTGAGAATTCTAATTGCAGGGATTGTGCAGAGAAGGCAGGATGTCTGGAGACAGAAATTGGCACATGTATTTGTTGATTTTTGTATGACAGTGTGAGACGATTGTATTGTACTGAGAGCTCTTGAATTACAGTTTTGTATGATATTGTTTCATGATTCATGATATACATAATATATGATAGTGGGGTTTTTAGCTTTACGCTTTCCTGGAAAAACTTATGTGTTATGTGTTCTTGATATTTCACTTTGTGATTGTGGTTTAATTTCCGCAAGAATATTAGTAGAAATGATTATGTATTTAACAGTGGCATATAATTGTTAAATAAGGAGAATCGTAGGAAATACATTAATTTTATTGAAATTTCTACATGGTATCATAGCACATTGAGCCACGGAAGTGAGGTGCAAAAATAATAGTATTTTCGCAGGTCCAGTCTCTAGCAGGGTGCGAACCTTAGTACTGAAAACTTTGCACATTTTTGGGTGTTGGAATTCTCACACCCTACTCAAAGGAGAGGTGAAAACTTCATTGAGATTCTCGTAGGCTGCTTAAAGGAGAGGTGTGAACATCCCTCACCCCACTGTGCATTACAGTGCGAACTTCCTCCAAGAGTTCAAAGGCTAGACACTGGTAGGGTGCGAACTTCCCTTAGTGTTACACATTATTTTGGTCACTCTGGTGGTGTCTCTACAGTTATGTGTTCAGGCTCTCATAAGGACCTTTTTCATGAGAAAAGTGACTGTTGTTTTCTTCCATAAAACATACTTTTAAGATGAGTTCACAGGCTGACTATGTTGTAGGGTGAGAGAATCTTGATTCTCGCATGCAACCCTATACCTAGCCTGCGAGGTGTTCCCAATATGCTCTATAGGTAGGGTGCAAACTTGTTTCAAAGCTTAAAAGGAAGAGAAAGTTACGAAGGTTCTAGAAGAGGATCTTCTAGAAAATGAGTTGGCATTCGCATGGTTGGCATCCTACTAACTTCTCAGATTTAGTGGGATCATCCTCATCCCTTTAACCATGTCTCCTTCTCCTATATAATGAAGGGTTTCTCAAGGAAGAGGTTAAGAAAGATTGAATAAATAATTGATGAAAGACTAGATTCAGAATTGTGTGAGGAATCTTGTTTGAATTGATTCTTGAGGCCTCCATTTTTCCATCAAGCCTTAGTGGATCTTCTTCATGCAAGTTTGGAGCAAGTGTGTGTGTTGGAACAAAGGACCACCGAAAGGAAGCTTACAACATCAAGGCGATATGGTTGTATCTTCTACTTTCATATTAATATAATACAGTGGCATGTCCCTTTCCCATAAAATCACTCTTACTTTATTGCATAATTCCTTGATCATATGCATAGGTTGTCATTGAATATACTTTACTATCTTTACTTTGGTTGGTTTGTGTTGTCTTGAATCTGATCTCGCAAGAGCATCGGAGCGAAGTAGGAACAACAAAGACCTAAGGAAGCGATATAAAGGTATGTCACTCGTTCCTCCTTTGATAGTAAATTCAATGATAGTTGCTTAGGGAAAGCATCATGTCTTGTCCTTCTTTGTTCTAGATCTAGGTGGATCTAGGGAGATCTGTTAGTGTCCGCATATACTGATTTATCCTATAACAAAATTGGCGACTCCATTGGGGATACAACTCATTTTGTATTTTTTGTTGGCCATGTGCTCTCAACCTACTTTTTTCATTACCAACCAGTCTTTGAGTCTGTAAGAGACCTTTATAGACTCTTTGGACCTAGAAGTTCACTCAAAATTTTTGTCCTTTTTCAAAAAAATTCTTGATTACAAACCTTATCGCACTGTACCTTTCTATGACCTATGAGAATCATTGATGTTTGCACCCTACTGTTCAATCCAGTGCGACCTTCTCGCACCTTGCTTGTATCTAGACTACGATAATCCCTAATTCTCTCACTGTATCCCACTACCAGGCTGCGAACTCATTTGCAAAAGTTTTGGATTAGGTCTTCCTGTCTTTTTGATGCCCAGATTTGTTTGTTTATCTAGGGAGAACTTCTTTTGCCAGTGTTTGATTGTTTCTTGACTTCGAATTTTGCGGTTGATTAGTTTTCGGGGATCAAAAACTCTTCTTACTCTTTTTCCCAATTTTTGCTTCTTGACCTTTTATCAACAAGGGTATAATCTCGGATTTCATGATCCGAGTGATTGTTTGATCAAAAGCCTTTGATTTGATTAAAATTTGGGATTAATTGTCCTTTTAGATTGCTTGTTGCTTGAAAAAAAATTATTGTTCGTGTGCATTTGAGGAAGTTTTTTCTTGTCAGTTTGTTATTTTTATCTTCATTGAAAGATCGATTTGGGTGTTGTTGAGTATTTTATTTCCATTGGTTGCTTACTTTTTCTTAGTTCCATCCACATTTTTGGGTTTATAAAAAAAAAATTAAGACTTTTTAAAGCAATCATTTATTCAAAAAATATTGGCATTAAAGTATTGAAAGAGAACGAATAGTGAATTTACATTGTCAATGATTGTTTGATATTGCATTTCAAAAGAGATCGTACATCATAGTTTGCATTATTCTAGAAAACTCCTCTTTCCCTAATGTAGATAGAATTCATCGAACGACAATTTGTATCATTCATTTCTATTTACGCATTGTTGGGTCAGAGTTTTATACAACATTGGTTTTGTTTCCGTCTCCCTCTTGCATAACAACAACCTTTAATAATATTGTGCAACTTTAAAATTAAACTAGTAACTTTTTCTAGGTCTCTTTTGCACCAACATTAGTTAGGCTAGAGCTTTGGAATAGGCAGTGAGACACACTCTCCAAAGCGTAAAACACTCAATAGTATCTTGTGATAGGGAGTGTCAAATTCCATTTGCAACATTTTGTCCTGGGAATCCCTTCTCACACAAGGGTCAAACCTGAGGTTGCATTGAGATTGACAGAGTTACTTACCCTGCTTTGTTGATCTCGGTGTAGATATTTCACGTATTACGAGGGTCACTTGGAGGTATACCCACAATGATGAGTGGAAGCCTCTCAAGTTGATTTCGGGCTAGATACCCTACCCTTGCGTGTGGATCGGACTATCGACTGTTCCCCCAGGCATCATTAGTGTTTGTGGTAACTTTAGTAGCCTATATTCTTATCATATTACACAAGGTGACTGTGGAGGGGTAAGTTGTCACGGTACCTGGAATCGACGTTGGCCAGACTCACTCAAACTCCTTGGAGGGTATGCCCACGATTATGTGTGGGAGCTTGCACCAAAGTGTAAGTCCGTTAAGCAGGTTGTCAACATCACTTTTCCACCCTAGCCCAGCCCCTTCTTGTCTCAACGTCACGACGTTGGATTTCATCACCAACTAGTGATTTTGGAATAGGAAGGTCTTGTTTGCTTGGTTTTGATTCCTAGATTTTACTAGTTTGTAATGTTTGTTTCCGTAAGTTGGCCATAGAATTTATTTCATGAGATTTTCACTCGATCACCATTGACCCTCCATGCCATTCACATGGAATTCAAGGACTACCCCCAGAAGATCTGGAAGGTTCTCAACCCTTGCCTACCAACTCACTGGAGGGCTCTCCTCAATAGAGTGAAGTCCAAGACATTGCCACTCCACGACTAGAAAGAACTGACTCTTTAGAACAATTCTTAATTACAGATTCTCAAGAGGGCTTGTGACTTCCTCCCGACTCTGTGAGACCAATTGTTCAAGTGAATTCATCTGGAGATATTGTTGTTGAGTCTTTTGGATTACCAACTAGACCTTTCACAGGCCCTGAAGGTCAAGATCCTTTTTGGACTATTGGAATTTTTAGACAGGATCTCTTTGGCTTAGGAGTAGGCGTTGATATCATTGTCACACCCAAGCCACCCGAAACATCTTATCCAGACGTGATACCTTTTACTACTTCCTATTATTTCCCTGGTTCGGATGCACAACCAGCCAACCATATCTTGATTGTCCCCCTTCAAATGGAACATTATACAATGGTCCCAGATACTATGAACATTCACACCGGGAATATGATGGCTAGCCAATCCCCCATTGGCACACCGCTTTCGCCCAAACTCACCCCAACGCTTCCTCCCGGATATCATCCATTGAATGCTTCTATTCTCGTTCCTACACAAATCCCATCTGGCACTCCTGGCATCTCCACTCCTTCTGGGCACCATCTTGTTCCTGGTTTTATTCCAACACTTCCTCAACCCCCTTCCAGAGGGTCTCTTCCATCCCCTATCAGAGGAAATGACCCTAGTGGCACCATTCAGTCTTTCACACCTAATTACTAGATTCTTGTTGGCGGACATTTTTGTCGTGGAGGTCAAATCCCAATTGGGACACAACCTCCGATTGGAGGGAAACCCCCACCTACCCCACCCACTGGACAAAACATACCTACAGACTTGGCCTAGTATTGGAAATATCTTATCTGAAATAATCCTCAATCGAATGGGGGGAAACAGCCTCAAACTAAGTCTTACATACCCCCTAGTACAGGCCAACCATATCCAGGTTTGTCCAATTCCATTTGGGGCTTGAACGTTGGACCCAACGTCCCTGTTAAGAACCAAACATCAATATAGCATGGAAAAACCTCAGGAAAAGTACTCAATGCCTTGAAACAGAGATAATTTCAGATAATAAGCCTCTTCGGGGGGGAAACCTCCTTTTACCCCACTTAAATGTTCAAGTACAAGATGACTCAAAATGAAAATGTCTCCTTGCTAAAATCCATTGTCTTGGTGACACCTCCTCATCTCCTCATTTAACCCAAGCTGCATATGAAGAGTCTCTCATGGATAGCCAATTAAATGACCTGAGCAAAGGGGAAAGGATCAATGGAAATCCAAGTAGATACAACCTTAGGTCCAAGAAGAAAGAGGGAAATCCTAACATTCCTGATCAACCTACTAGAATAAAGCTTCCTGTTAAGAGTGTGACAACTAGCGGTAAAGGAAAAGAGTCAAAAACCCCCCAGGCTGTGGTTAAGAGCCCTACCCGAAAATTTAAGGAGATTCTAAAGCCTCCCTCCTCTTTTAGCTTTGAGAATGAGATTCAAAATATTAAAATCCTTGTACCTTTCTTGGAGCTAGTCAAGAATGAGGATTTCAAGAAGTACCTTTCCAAATTGTTGTGGCCTCAACCTTCATCTTATCCCATAGATTCAGTCAACCCCGAAGATGAAAAACCAGCTGTCATACTAGGACCTTTGGTAGAGGATAGGGATGACTCCTCCCCTCCTTTCTATATATCATTAAACATTCATGATAAAGTGTTGCACAATTGTTTGATGGATTCAGGGGAATCTCATAATCTCATGCCTAAGACTATCGTGGATGAGCTTGGGTTGGAGGTTACAAAAAATTACCATGACCTTGTTGGCTCTTGGTTATGGAAGGTCGCGGAGATTAATGAAAGAAGCGTGAAATGCGAACTACACGGAAGACAAGTTGACTAAGATTGGGTTGAAGTGACCAAAAGTGAAGAAAAGATGGAGCAAAGTAAGAGAAAGAAAGCCATTGGAAGAGGAGAGAGAGGAAGATAGACCATCAAGGAAGATGGATCGTGGAGGAATTGACAAGTGAAAAAAGCCACCAATGGATTCTTTGGAGCACCTCGCAAGAAAGAAGGAAATACAAGCTGGCGAAGCCCTGAAAACCTGGGTCAAGTTGACCTAGGGTTTTAGACACCTAGGGTTTTGACACCTAGGTTTTGGCCTAAGGTTGTTGGTGAGTCATTGCAATGTGTAAATAAGGTCTAGAGGACCTTGGATTAGGTTGTTGTTGATTGATTCGACATTTGTGCATGTTATGAGTGATTATTGTTGCTATGAGAGAGAAGTGTTGTGAGAGACAAAGCATTCTCGTATTGTAAGGCCTTCAACTAGGTGAGAAGATCAAATTTGCAGCTGGGTGGGCAGGGAGGGGAGAGATGAGAGGAGAGAAGGAGAGAGATATCTGCAAGCTAAGTGCATATAGAACTGTATGATTTCATCTAATATATTATAAGCACAGTTCTATGGATGTAGCCCTAGGGAGAGGGTGAACCATGTACATCTTGTGTTGTGAGTGATTGATGTTGTGTTCTCTACTTTTGTTACTCTGATGATGCATTAGTATGTTAGATATGATATATAACTGTGAGAAGTAGGTTTATGCTTCAAAAGAATAATCTAATCTCCATGTGTGGTTGCCTTGATTCCACTTGCATTTCCTATGGTTGTAGACACTTGTGTCCTACAACCCCCTATTGCTACTTCGGGTGAGACTGCATTTACTTCACAGGTTTTACCGAAAGGGCCAGTAGTTAGGGCTTGTTGGTGCGCTATTAGAGATGAACCTTGGGTCTGCCCCTGTGCCAACAAATGGTTCTAGTGCTAGGACCAGGATCTTTTTGAGGGAATGTCAAGGTGGTTTCCATCAAAAACCAAGATTCATAGGTGGATAGAAGAACAAGAGAAAGACTTCGCAGAAGCTCAGAATAAGAACCCTAATATTAGCACAAAAGATTGGTTGGGAAGGTATATCTTTACTGATATACACAAGATTTTCTTTGGAGGGATTCATAAGGAGCTATACGAGTGGTTAGCCAGATTAGCAGATACCCAGTTTGAGATTAGGTCTAAATCGCTTGTGGTTTGGACGTCAGCGCTGATCAAGAAGGTCAAGAGAGTTGATAACACCATGTCAAGAGTAGTATATCACTAGTTTGATAGTACCATTGGAGGGTATATCACCAAGTTTGCTATTGACAGAGTAAAATCATATAGCCAAGCAGAGAGATATTTCTTTAAGGGACCTAGAGGAAAAATTTTACACTTTTTGAAGTTGAATATCAAGATGTTATTACATGAGAAGAACATATTGAAGATATAATAGTTGGTTAGATTGAAAAGCTAATGTTCAAGAATTCATACAATGACATCGACACAGAGGTTGGACACACGCGCAGTGGGAGATCATTTAGGGAAGTTCCTCTGGTGAACTTGTTTGAGCAGAATCACGAACCACCAACACAAGAAGAAGGGTTCTACAGTGGAGAAGAAGAAGACTTACTGAATGAGGAACATTCAGAGTCTGCTAGGGTAGAAGAAGGGAAGATTGAAGAACCTCACCGAGAAGATTCAGAAACTTTAGGAACTACGCAGACTGTTGAAGTAAGTGTTATTACTCCTCCTGTTGTTTTAGCAACATTAAGTAACCAGAGTAACCTAATTTATCATAGCACTCAGAGCAATGGTACAAGTGGTTCAGTGCATACTCAGTCAAGAACCCTAAGAAGATCTATGGAAAATGAGATGAGGTTACCCACATTTAAGGGAGATGTATATGAATATCCTGATTAGCATTGGTTATTATGAAAAGTTGTATGGAGTATTAAGAATCCCACCAATGAAGCTGTTAAGAGAGATCATTTTAGTACTACCCTGAGAGACTGCGCACTGAGATGGTACATGAAATTTGTCCAAGGAGTTGTACAGCCTAAACCGCTAAATGACATTAAGACTGCATTGATTACCGAATTCAAGAAACCCAAGTTGGAGTCGTAATGCATTACAGAGCTGAAAGAAATCAAGGAGAGAGTAGTTGAACCTGTTTGGGAGTTTCATCAGAGGTTTAAGACCATGACATGTCATTTGAGTTTTTAGATTCCAGATGAGAAGAACAAAGAATGGTTCATTACTGCTCTCCTACCACACATCAGAGTACCTCTGATGCAACAAAAGATATCTTCACAAGCTAAGGCATTGGAGATTGCCATGAAACTAGAATAAACCCCTATGGGAGAGTCTAGCTCAGGTATGAGTCAAATTTTGAGTCAGCTAACTATCTTATCACTGCAATTCGAAGATATGAAGAAGTAAAAGGGAAACGATAAGAGAGAGGACATCTATTGTATCAGATGCAAGTCATAAGGTCATGATAAGGAGAATTGTCCTCTATTTCACGAGTACTTGGCTTCAGGAGCTCTGAGCCCTTTGAAGTAGATTACTCTACCTTGGTGAGAGGTATGTAGAAATCAACATTGCCATGGTGAATGTTATTACATGAAAAAATATTTCCAGACACCTACCAACCTTTACTGCACATTCTGTAAATCTGTGGGGCATATTGAATCCCAAATATAAGGAGAAAGTGAAGATTGAATTAGACAGAATTCTTGAAGTAGGAATCATAGAACCTGTTGAAGAGTCAGAGTGGATTAGTTCTATGGTGGTACAAGATAAGAAGACATGAGAGATAAAGATTTGTGTAGACCTCAGGAAGATGAATGATGCCTGTTTGCATGACCCATTCCCTACACCATTTACATATGAAGTGTTATACAATGTAGGAGGACAAGAGGTATATTCCTTTACAAATGGATTTTCAGGTTATCACCAGATCATGATTGCCAAGGAAGATCGCCATAAGACCACATTTGCAACATAATGGAATTTCTACTAGTACATAGTGATGCCTTTCAGATTGAAGAATGCACAAACCATATTTTCCAGGGTGGTGGTCAAAGCATTCAAGGAATTTTTACACAAGTTTTTGGAAGCATATTTTGATGATTGGACTGTTTTTAGCTTATTACAAAA
>CBVK0100086877.1:0-13224 GCA_900067695.1 Picea abies
CTCTTATGGTTATGTCCTTCTTCAAGGAAGGTCATGTACCACCAAGTACTTGATTGAGAATCAAGTAGCCCCAGGACTTTTCCTGGGGTCTTATCCACCAAGGTCAGAGACCAAGGATCAACCCAAGCGTTTAAGCAAGGATTCCCTGGAACACATCCAGGGGCCCTAGAACACATCTAGGGACTTATATCATCAACCACCAAGGAACACATCCAAGGATCAATCCAAGCACCGAGCAAGGATTCCCTGGAAAACATCCAAGGGCCTTAGAACACATCTAGGGACTTATATCATCAACCCTCAAGGAACACATCCGAGGATCAATCCAAGCACTGAGCAAGGATTCCCTGGAACACATCCAGGGGCCCTAGAACACATCTAGGGACTTATAACAGCTTGGTCCCAGACCAAGAACCCCAGTCATATACTGGGGGCCCTAAGAAGGGTCTTTTGCCATGGCACTGACTGTTTGGTTCCAGACCAAATACCCCAGGAGTGCACTGGGGGTCCTAGATCTCAGCTAGGGTCTTGGCCATCCTCCAGGAGAATGGCTCTCGCAGCTGCTTATAAATTTAACAGTTTTCTCCCCCATGAGGGTTTCCCAGAATAAATGATGTGTCTCTTGTGATTGTGTATTTCTCAGTGATCCTGTCTATGCTATGGTTATCTAGTAATTTGAAAAGAAACCTAATAATAGCTTAAATCTTAACATCCATCACAATCCCCCTAGGGTCATCGGGATTCCTCCCTTGTGGTGACTTAACATCACTAAAGCGAGGGGAGTATCTATCTAAGGTGACAGTGGGTAGTTAATCCCAGAGTTGTCTCACATTTGTGGTTTGGGTCGGGCTTTTCCCAACCTACAATCTGTGCGATAACAGGCCCACATTATGGGGAAAGGCACCATTGCTCCATGTGGGTTAGGCACCATATGGGTAATGGTATTGAAATAGGTAGCACATCAGCTCACATGAATGTGAAAGTCACAAAACTAGTATATATCTCTCCATTCTCTCTACATTTGATCATCATTCTCACTCGTGTGCATGTGTAAGAGCATTTATCCAATCCCTTGATAGTAGTGAATTGTACTTCAAATAAAGAATTTAAGCATTAAATGTGGCACACATGAAATCCCAATGTGGACCATTTGTTGCACCGCGAGGCACTTTCTACAACCCAAGTACATGTGTCACATATGTGACGCTTACATGACACATGTCGACAACAAAATAAATTAAATTTAAGAAAAAAACATCTTAGATCCTTCTTAACTCAAATTTATCATCAGTCGAGAGGGATCAAGGGATTTGATCCCTTTCAATGGATGATAGATTCAGGGTTACCTTATTAGCTGAAATGATTTAAATTCTAAGTATTCTTCCTATTACTAAGGGAGAGCAGCTTGCATGAGTTGTACAATGCAACAAGTTTGAGGGAGAATGACCTGCACCTGGAAGCAAAGTTTGACTGCGAATAGTTTATACCCTATTTCTACAATAGAGCATTGTCTATATAATAGTGTAATCATTTCCTATAACTTCGCAATTTCTATGGGATGTCAATACTTTCTAGAGTAAAGAATCAAAGTTGTTGACTTCAAGAGGCAATTTTCAAGACTAATCCCAAAATCCACTTAGCAAGGCCAAAACCAAAAATTACTCATTTGAGGCCCAAAAATGCACTTTTATGGGTCAAAAATAATCTCTATAAGCATAGTCAGATGCCCAAAGTGTTAGTCCACAGTCCACGAAGAACCTCAATCAAAGTCAAAGTCAAAAGGTTATGAACTCCAAAAGTTGACCTATGCTTTGACCACCTTAGTACAAAGTGGAAACCATGTCAGCACCCATAAATCACACACGTGGAGATAGTCACATATGGTCTTCCACAGATATTCTAGAAGGTCACAAACTCTAACCCTACTAGATAGTTGGGGAATTAAAAACCCTAACCCTAACCCTAACGACTATCAAGATACCTTAAAAACTAAGTTGCAAGGAAAGAAAGGAGTTTTGTTCCTATTGTATCTATTTATTGTTCCACAGCCAAGAAGAGAAAAGGAGTGGGATATCAAAGCATAGCAAAGGAAGAAGTCGATCTTGTAGTAGCCTGCTCAAGCCACAGTGACTATCTACTCCATCATGAATAATTATCATTTTTTGTATTTTTCCCTATATGTCTAAGAATAAAAAAGCAAGGCAATGTCCTTATTTCTTGTTGGAGTTTTCACCCAGGCGAGCAATAGAAGTGATTATCCACAAGTGGTGAGTTATGATCTAGCCTTGAGGTAGCGCTTGCCTCTTTATATGAGGCAAAGTTAGCGGTATAACTCCTTAAAGCCCCAAAAACACAAAATTATCCATGATACAAGTGAGATACATCAAGGTTGACCCCTCAAATAGCCTCTCATGCAAAGATACAATGAAAATATAACAAAATATCCCCTCAAAAAGTGACGTGTGTGGTGTGAAATCCTACAAAGGCTATGACATCATCTCCAAAGGTGAAAAGGTGCTTCCAAAGGACGCATCCCTCCATGAAAGGTGAAAGTAACATCAAAGGTCATATCACTCACCCTAAGGATTATGTCTCGTCACCATCAAGTGCCAAATCATCACCAAGAAGGATCCCTCCACGCTAGGTCAGTTGAACCATCATCATAACATGACATCATCTCCATAAATGGAATGCCCATGTGCTAAGGTGCGACATCATAGGTGAAGAAGGCTCCATAGCCTCTCCAAAGAGGCATGACATCATCTCCAAGTGCAACATCATCCAACCAAACCCTAATATGCTTCGAGGTGTTGCCCAAGGTGAGTGGCTTCCTACCCTCTAAGTGACCATCAAGTTGTATATACAATATCTAAGTCCATCTGCTCAGCATCCAAGGCCCAGGAGGTGTGGAAAGGTGCCTCAGGGCAGGCCCAGTCATCAAAGGACCCAATGTTTTTTGTTAAGTGTTCAACATCCTCTAAAAGATGCATAACGTCCTAAGTGTCATGATCAAAACGTCCTCCAAAGAACTATGTCACGGATGCACCAACATCAAAAAAGGTCAACAAAATCAGGTAAAACCAACAATCACGAGATACAAGAGTCATTAGAATCATACGAAGCAAGCCATCATTTAATACAAAAGCCAAATAGTCAATTCACATTAGGTATTTTCTTCAAACTTCACATTAGCTCAAGACTTTATGCAATTTGGTAATTTTAGGTAAGGAAGGACCATCAAAAGACCCTATTAGGTGTGTTAATACCCAAGTAGAAGGATAGTTCCCGAGAAAACCCATCAAAGTGTAAGTATGGTGAATGAAAACATTTCGAGGTTACTTCATGGTGATGGAGTCATTAACATTCAAGGCATCGTGCTTGGTCCATTTCCATGAGCACCTTTGAAGAGTTAGCGCTTGATGCTTGAGATACCCTTTCCTCGAAAGTGTGTGTATTCCAAACCTTATTCTTTCCTTTTGATATTCTTTTATGCATTTGCAAGTCCCCTTTTCACGTTTCAAGCATTCATTATTCTTTCTTTTCTTTTCTTATTGGGATTAAGTCCTTTTAATTGACATGCATTCAGTGCATTAGGACTAGGGGCAATCGCCTCACAACGAGGGGGTAGAGCTTAAGCTGACCTTTAGCTCTTGAAGTTGGTCATTCATTATCCCATTTCTTCTTTCTTTTATAGCGTTCTTTCCTTTTCTTTCATTTTTTCTAGCAGTTGCATCAACCTCGGCATTATATCCCTTCCTCCCATAGGAGAATAAACCATGGGCCTTTTTGGTGTACATGTAAAAGCCATTACTGAAGTTTAGTACATTGCGGAAGGCTCCAAGATGAAAAGTGTTAAGTACGGGAGCGAACGGTACGTTGCCCCTATAAAAGCCTCCCAGTAGTACCCTTGTTCCCCAAGAGTGAAAACATTAGACTAGGACACAAATGATGGCCACCAAGGTGAAACAAGGCAAAAAGCATAACTTCCAAGCTTATGATTCATTATCCGACTTCAACCCATGATCCTTACCTAAATTCCTAATGCTTTAAATATGACACTTTATATGAAACAATGACTAGTGTACCTCACAATATGTTGGACCATTGTCATCCAATGAACCATGTTGATTGGGTGTGATAAGCTGAGCTGAATAAGGAAAGAGGCATTTGAGGAGCTATTGTCTATGAAAAATATTGATCATCTTCATCATCGGGATCGTTGTCTTCATTGCAGGCCATGAGACATGATCTCCTCTAATTACCCCTACGTGAGAGGGGATAACAGGAGTAAAGAGAACCTAGGCACAATTTGTGATGGAAAAATAAATGTAAAAGATAGGCTTGGGGTGATTAGTGAATAGGAGACCAATGCCTATCTTGCTTGTGCTATGGGGTCTAAGTCACTCTTGAGTATTTGTCCTCTTGTCCTGGTTGTTGAAGTCCCAAACATCATAACGATTGCTTAGATGAGCATCAAACTAAGGAATATGAAACCTCGCAAGGATTATAGGGAGGCTAATTCTAAATAAATTAACCTAAGTATTACAAAGTAAATCATATACTAAACCTAGTGTAAGAAAATGAAACCCTAAGATATTCACTCACAATACAATAGATCTAGCCTAGAATTGGACAAAGAAATGAAATAGAAAAATACTTCATACCTCACTTGCAATGTTTTCCTTGTAATAGCTCATTCCTCCATGAAAACTTGCAACTCAGATCCTTCTATGATTACCCTTGAACAAATACTAAAGAATCGACAATATTACACGATAGCTTTGCAAAGGTGAGACAAGCTTCTTCCCATTATTCTCCACTAATCGAGTCCATCTACAAAATGGAGAGAGCAAACCTTTATATAGGTTTTAGCTAAACTCTCCTCTCCATTAAAATAATATTTTCCTAAGAAAATATAACTAACAAGGGGGGCGAATTTGATCAAAATCCCATAGAAAATTGCTTGGATACAATGTTCTAGATGGTTTTAGTGCCACATGTCTCCTTCCATCCTTATCTTCATGCAAAAGCAAAATCTAGGTGCCATTTGTCCTCCTCACGTTTAAAATAGTGATAAAAGGCTTGGTCAAATAGGAAGGGTGTATTTCTAATAAGTGTGCATGAATGTCATCAAATCTCATTAGCGCGATTGGTTTCGATGGGCTTCATTCTATAAGGAAACCCAGGTTCAAAACTTTGCTAGCCGAGAGCAAACACCTAAAATCCAACGATGCGAAGGGTTAGTGTGGCCCAAGCCGGGTGAGATCCCCGGGTGATTTTGACAGCTTAGAGACCCCTACGTCGTTGTTTCTTAGACCACAGGCTAGCCCCCCAAGTCACGGACAAACTAGCAAACAAAAAAAAGTGTGCATGAATGCCAAGTGTAAAACTCCATGATGAGGGTGCTTATACCTCCAAATAATAATATTACTTGGTAGGATGAATTTCCAAGAAAATGAGGCATAGGACAATGATACAGCTCAATAAAATATAAATTCTTAAATAATAGGTCCAAAAGACATTGTCAACGTTGATATTAAAACCCCGGAAGAAAATAGTAGATAGAGGGTACAAGAACCTACCAAACATGGGAGTCAAAATTGTGGTTATGATCATCCCCCATTACAAAAATATACTATATAATATTCCTTAACACACTACATGGATAACATTTGTCATGGTTTGAATGTCGAACCAATGAGTGAATGATTTTCTTGGGGAACTGATGCCACATGGGTACAAGAACCTACCAAACATGGGAGTCAAAATTGTGGTTGTGATTATCCCCCATTACAAAAATATACTAAATAGTATTCCTTAACACACTGCATGGATAACATTTTTCATGGTCTGAATGTCGAACCAATGAGTGAACGCTTTTCTTAGGGAATTGGTGCCACATGGGCTCCAAACTGGATAGGGGGTGGCTAGATGTCCCTGAGACCATAGAGGGACATCTCCCAGACCTCCTCATCCTTTGCCGGAAATGTCTAGGGGACATCCCCCTTCAAAATGGGGACTTTCCCTGCAGTCCCCGGAGTTGAGGAAAGCAGATGACACATCCCCTAGGGTTGGGAATAGGTTCCCATGCAAAATAGCTTAAAAAAATTATGACATATTCAAGTAGAAATCTCATAGCTCGAAATACATGTCTTTCAGCATACCAGCAGCAACTGGTACTTCATGAGAAAAGTAAGCTTGAAAAAAAAAACTCTTAGAATTTACGTGAGAAAGAAAATTTTATGGGAATACGAAAATTTGCACTAACCCAAGCAACTAGTAAGCAGAATGCGACTGAGGCCAGCTGGTAAAGTTCATTTGTCTGCATTTGTAAACATAAACAGGTCAGTAATGAAATACTATTTCTTACATGTCCTTATTTCCAGTGCTAGATTCACTGCATAGCTTAGAAGTCCAGATATTTTTCTAGCAGGATCCTACACAAAAAATGCTTGTTTCAATGGAAAAAGTTAACCAATCAAGTCATAAAAGATGAAATCTGAAAGAATCAAAAAGAAATTTTGAAAAACAAATCTGTGTTTTTATTAAGCAATCTACCTGTGAGGAAAGGCTTATCATAAGCTTCAAAAAGGATGGTACAAAAGACCGGGATAATAGTGCCACTGCTGTCAAAAATGAGCACAGAACAACCAGCCTGCAAAAATCAAATCCATGGATAAAGCGTTTGTAAACAAAACAAATATGACACAAATAACGGATTCACCAAACAACAATGATATATCTTCTAAAAGTTTACTATATTTTGAATGAGAAACATTTTTGTAATAATGAAGGTTGAAAAGTTGAAAACTAGTCACTTAGATGAGACTTACTGGAAAGGGTCATAACATAAAGCAACTACCAGAAGATGTCTTAGTGTAACACTATACTGCCCTGATATAAAGACCTGCTAATAGAGCATTATTTTAATAAGAACTTAGTTATAATCAATGTGCATTTATATGACAAAGAGAACATTATTCAAAGCTTACATTGACATATTCAAGATTGTTGAGATTTATAAGAATTAATGGAACCAAATCTAACCCAAGTTCTGAATTATCCTTCTCACAAGTGCAATAGAGAGAGATAGATCTAGTGCGCTAGAGAGAGATAGGTCTAATGCGCTAGAGAGAGACTGCAAAAGCCAAGCACAAGTGCTGGAAACAGAAATACACAACTGTGCCTAACAGAAAGATGCCAATCACAAGAGAGAATGCCAAAATTAAGTGCTATTAGGCTTATAACATTTTGTATATCAGATCAAGAAGATCACAAGATGAGATGATACAAATGAGAGCTTGAGTTGTGTATTTATACACAACTCAAGTGAAGCATCCTCCCAATAGGGGTTAGGGCCCCACAAAACAAGGGCACACACCCCAAGAAGGTATTGAGCCTACATATCAAGTTTGACCAGGTCGGCCTTAACGATAAGGCTAAAACATACAATAAATTAAATTAAATATGGCCTTTGCCATAATTACATGTACATGATATATATATGGCTTGTGGCCACATGTACAAAATACACCAATAATTCAAACACCCCCCTCCTTGAGCTAAACAAGAGGCCACAGAGAGAAGTAATTACACACAAGATTTACTTCCCTCCTTAATGTTGAGCAAAAGACCATATCACCCCCCAAAACTCTACATCACTCCTTAAGAAAGCCATCAAGATTATCGACAATAGAGGTTGACCTCCAGAGAGATTTAAGAGCGACATTGTCTCAGACATTGTACTTTGACGAGAACATCAAAAACCTAAGTAATGTCCTGTGGTGGAGAAGATTCATCCTAATAGTGCAAAGTTGGGGCCAACAAAAAACTCAACTACATCAGATTCATCCTGAAAATAGTCAACAATCTGAACAAGAATGGCCTAAGGTAGAGGAGGCTCCTCCTAATAGCATGTGGATGGACCAACAAGAAACTCTGTTGCGTCAACTAGAGTGGAGATATAGACATTAACCTATCCGGAAGAAGAGTAACTAGTGCAAACAAATTATGCAAGGTGTCACCATTATGCCAAACTGTCAAGAACATCTGCAACAAGAGGATTCGACGAGCCACTCACAAGAGTATCATGAAAAAACATCTTCTATAGGAAGATTGGATGAGTCCTCAATATGGTCCACATCAACCATACAAGTTTGCCTAGATACTGTAGAAGCAGTACTTGAGAGAGTACTCATGTAACAAATATAAAGTACATATAATAATGATGATAACAACAACAACAACAACAGTATTCAAAAGGCACAGGTCTAAAAGACACGTATATTCATGTATGGCCATCAATGTATATGTATACACATCTCACATGCTATTGTAATCATCAATCATATTCTATATTCAATACATTATATTTATCCTACATGGAATTGTCATTGTTATCCTATTTAATTTGGATATTTTTTTTGTAAAAATATTTCTTATATATGCAAAAAATTATGTACAACATCTAGAAAAAGAAAAATGAAAACGGAGGGCACATACAATGAAATTTATATCCTCATCCTTAAAGCAACCAAAACAGCTATAAAATCAGAATAAGAAGCATGGTCTAACAATTTGGCATCCCTAATCAGCAATGATCCTTTTGCCAGCACTTGCATACGTACCTATCTCTCCATAACACGCAAAAAAGCAACTGAAGAACTAACCTTATTTTCAAATACATATTTGCAGTGGAGTTTCCAAAGAACATACAAGTGTCCTAGACATCTCCTTCCCTTATCCTCTTCAATAAAACATACCAAGTAGCACTAGGGTTTCAAAAACCCTAGTCATCTTCTCTCACAAGAGCTACAAGAACAATGTTTCTCTACCCTCTAGGGTTCATCTCAAACCCTAGCTTCCTTGCCTCTTTTAGGGTGAAACCCTAACCCTTGAACTTCTCCAAGAACCCTAACGCTCCAAGGAAAAGACTAATAACTAGGGAAGAGCATAAAGAGAGAGAGAGAGAGGCTAGTGTACTACACTCCTCACATCTCTAATAGAAGATGATGAATGAATTAATGGGTGAAAGGACTCTCTCCTTCCTCTATTTCTATGAGAGATATGGGAGGCCAACAATATCAAGTGAGCCTAAACCTCTACAAGCAACCTAACTCTACACAAGTAGGCTCACAAATGGAGCACTCTCTCACCAAGTGACACATTTCAAGCTCCAAGGTGAAGACTTCCACAAGCAAGGCTCCAAGGCATAAGCACTCCACAAGATGTGTCCAATGCTCCTCCTCCATGAGCCTCCAAATCTCCAACGTTCCTCCAACGCCATGCACTCTTCCAAGTCCACCACACCTACATGACCACTCCCTCAAGTCAAGTACAAGCCTCCATGCAAGCAACCAAGTGTCCCCATGCCATATACGGCTCAACACCCTCCAAGATGCCCAAAGTTCCTCCTCCAATGCAAGGCACCATCCAAGCAAGTAACTAAACTCCATGTGCCAACTACATAAAGCAATCACCAAGCTCGATAACTCTCCAAAGCTCCAGGGAAGAGTGCCATACAAACATCTATATAACGTCTAGCAATCAATGAGCAAGTCAACTCTATTGTGTCTGTACATCAGAGAAAAAACCAGGGTCCTCCATACACCATCCACCCCACATCACATGAAGCACCCCCTGTTAGAATGTGCTCGTTTTACCATAGACAATATCACTATTGTCACCCAACCATAGGCCAAAGCCACCCTCCGAGCACCTTAACCTTGACAGAGAACCAATTCGGAAGCAAACCCTAGGCTAGATAGCCAAACAAAGGGTGGCGCACCTTTCTCCAAGGATAGCGCACCAAGCAAGAGCTAATCAGAGAGTCCAAACCATAACCAAGAGATAGTCCAAGCCAAAACCGAAATCTGCTAGCTGCAGCAGCTGCAACGGCAACTCTCCTCCAAACTTGCACACAAACTAGCCAACTGCAGTGCGCACAAGTGTTGCTTCTGCAATTCTGAGAATGCCTGCCAGAATGAAGATTGGCCTCCTGTATTTATACTAAATCTGGCAGACTGCCTAGGCCGACTTCTCATTTTGGATACTAATTCTTTAGTATATATCATTTCCTTTAGCCGACTTCTTCTCTTGGAGGCTAATAACCTAATACAAGTTATTCCCTTGAGCCAACTTGTCTTCTAGGGTTATTAACCAATCAATTAGGGTTTCTTCTTGCTTCCCGGAATATTCAATTCTCGTTAGGTTTACATGTGGAGGTAAATACCTCCCGCAGCTACCATAATATCAACACTCCCTCCTAGCTAGGGAGGTATTTGAAGGTAACGGTCTTGAGCACAAACATACCATTTACCTGGTAGCATCAACATAGTCGTATAGACTATCTCATGATTAGATCATGAGCACCATCATCACTATCAATGTCATCAACTGCATCATCTCTCGAAACCATACTCCATCTGAGTAATCAAACATGATGTTGGATAAGTCACTCACTCCATAGAGTGACACAAGAACCATTCTTCTAATCCGGACATATATCCTAGAAGAATAAATGTCCTGGACCATTTTCTGTCTGGGAAATCTCTGTCCATTGATCATCCATCTAGCTGATAATCATTTCCAACACTGTTGATAGTCTTCAAGGTAATCAGAACAATATCATTCAATAGAACACAATTGTGTCTATCCATAGTAGTACACAACTACAATCCAGTGGTACACTACCACACCAAGTAGCACACAGGTACTTGATCAGTGACTTATAGTCACAATCAGTGGAACACATCCACCACAGTAGTATACATCTACTATCTAGAGACATACATTCTCCATAACAATCATCTAATATCAACCTACACAGAAAACATTGTTATGATATAAACTGAATCATCTGGGCCATTCTTCCACTCACATCTGTGAGATTTGGAAGAGCATTTGCCCTAAGAAGGTCAAACATCAATGATGAGCTATCTGGACTATTCTTCTCAAGCAAGGAAAAATAATTGTCCCAATTTCTGAGCCTGGACCATTCCCTATCCTGAGCCATTCCTCCAACACTAAACAAAGTGCAACCTGGAGAGAATGAGTCTGCCCTAGGGAATGCCTGTCCCTGATTGTTGAACCTGGACCATTCACCTATATGGGCCATTCCTCCGGCATTAAACAAAGTGCAAACTGGAGAGAATGAATCCGCCCTAGGGAATGACTGTTTGGACCATTTCCTAAGGAAATGATCGTCCTGCATCAACCTCCAAAACAGACCATTCTTCGAAATTGCTCACAACTGTGAGCTTCGAAAGAATGACTGTCCAGCGAGGCTGACCAATCTTCTTGACCACTACTGAGAGTGACTGTCAAGAAGAGAGACTGTCCTAGACCATTCCCCATGTTAAACACAATGGGAAATCGCTGTCTATGGTACATCAGCAATCCATCGAACCATTTTCATTACAAAAATGACCGTTCGATCTGGACCATTTTCCAAACTGGAAAATGCCTGTCCGTCAGAAATCTCAAACCACTTTCCGAACTGGAAAGAAACTGCTCATCCTGGACCATTTTTCAAACTGAAAAATGGTTGTCCATAAGTCAATAACACATCAGTGCTCCCTCCCAACCTGGGAGTCATCTCTTCCTTTTTCCAATAGGACAGTCGTCTCCACGAGCTCCAGCTTGAGTACGCAAACTCTTTCATCTTGGACACAGGCTTTACCAAAATGTCTGCTTTTATGCTCATCTGTGGAGATATATATTGGAGAACTACTTTCTCTTTTCTGGACTTCATCGCGGAGAATGTAATGCTTGATCTCAATGTACTTCGATCTTTCTGGAACACTGGTTTTCTCTGAAGGCTTCATAAAGCTCTAATCATTGCAGTATATCATAGTTGAATTCAGCTCCTTTGTTTTCTGCTAGCTCATAACATCGTGGCAAGGCTCAAACTGGAACATATCCATGTGGCACTTCTTCTTTCATCATGAGAGTTTGTCATGGATTAGCAATCCATCATCCTGGACTTCTGAATAACCATTCTGACTTTTATCATAGAAGATTTTCACCACGCTTCTAATGTGCATGAGGAGCTTTGCACCAAGTTATTTGAGTCCGTACAAAATCTTATTTCATCTGCATACAAGGGTCTCTTTCTGGTATACCTCAAAGCCGTGAGGTTGCTCGACATACGCTCTTTGTTCAATTATTCTAGAGAACAACTTTTGCATTCATCTAATGTCAATTCCAACCCATGGATATTGCAGACGATATAATGGCTCATGTAGAGGTATGTCTAGTTTACTAGAACAAGCAATCATCATCGTCTTCTCCCACCATCTGGGAGAACCTCTAGTTCTAGATCTCGCAATGCTTACATTCATAAGTCTTTCATACACTGTTCTTTATCACAACTTTCAGTTCCTTTGCTTGATTGCTTTTAGTGAGTTCATATCAGGCTGGTAATCTTGTGATTCTTGATACAATGACTGGTTGTTCTGGCTTTTCTATCTTTCTTGAAATCTTCATGTGCTTCCTCATGTTTCTCTTTAGTTCTTGGGTCCATGGAGTTTTCTATAGATTCCATGCTCTAAAGATTCCAACTTCTTCCTTTCATCATAGGATCATGGATGTGGATGAACAACCAGGAATACTTTAAGGCTTCTTTTCGAAGAAGGCTTCTTCTAAAGTTAAATTGAACACGTACTGCTTTTCATGGCTGCTACCATGGATATATACTTCATCATCTTCAATGGATCATAGGATTAGCTCCCTCCTAATCCTTGCTTCATGTATGAGTGCATGTTTTTCTTTTGGAAGTATATAATCGGCACCCTCAATAATCCACGCTTCTGTCTGCATCCTTATTGCCTTTTGCAAGGTGTCATAAGTCTTTCTCCAGTTTCCTCTTGATTGCTGACTTCTTTCTGTCTTTACTTCTTCTAGGTTTCTTCAAGATTAATTCTAAATTTGGCTTATCTTTCAATCGTTACTTATGTAATAACTTCAACATGAATTGTTTGATGTACTTCATCCTTTCATGTGTACTGTATGACTTGTAGTCATAATGATAACAATCCTTATCTTGTTGCTTCTTCCATAGGTATAGTTTCTCTTTGAACATATTATCTTCTACGAAATAGATATGCAAGATATGTACAGAAAACATGGTATGTACAAGAACTATGAAGAGTATTGTTACCTTGTCTTAGAAGAAGTTTGTTTTATCCTGCTTGGTCTTCTTTGTAGGTTCCTTTTCTTCGACAA
>CBVK0100086879.1:0-28066 GCA_900067695.1 Picea abies
TGGTGTATTGGTGTAACTCTTATACTATTGTTCATTGCTCATTGGATATAGTTGAATGGTTTAAGTATAAGTTGAAAAAGGTTTTAAATTGTACTTGATACTAATTCACTCCCCTCTCAGTATCAACACTCCTCTTTTAAACCATCCATATTAGTATTTATTGCCTCCAACTAAGCTTCCATCTCTTGTAGTTCATCTTTTGTTACTGTCTTCTTTTGTAAATCATTTATGTCCCTATGCATTTCTTCACCTTCATCAAGAGTCCAAGTAGGATTGTCTAGAGGCTTATTTTGTGTAGAAGTTCCCTTTTTTGGTGGCATGTTGGCCAAGTATCATTTTAAACCTTGATTTTGAGGTGGTTCTGCTAGACAATATTCCTTTTATTGTATCTCCCAAATTTTGGCCCTTCTGAGTATGAAATTTTCTTTTTTGTAGGTCTCTGATATTTCTTCTTTGCAATGACACATGTCTGATCAAAATTGGATGTGCCAAGTGGAATTTATGGTAACTTCCCCACAACTTGCTGATTTTTTTCCTTTCCAAGAGATATCACTTGTATAGCGTGCCCCACACAAAATAATTGATATAAAATTCTGAACCTCTTACCAGAACTACTACGATCTGTCCACTATCCAATGCAGCTAGTCTCACTCAATTTGGATACTCTAGGAAGAAGTTATGATTGTTTTACCCGGAACACCTGCTTGAGACTAGTCAATAAGACTAGTTAGATACCCTATCTTCCATAGGGTGTATATACAATTGTAAGATGACCCAGAAGCTGAAATTGTTACCACATATACCTTACTAATTTCTATGAATATCCTCCAGATTTCAGGGTCTGAAACGTTACAAAATGTTTTTATAGAGAAAATTCTGCAATGACTAAATTCAGGATGATTCCAGAACCCTATCTTAGAAAGGTTGTATCTCTGAAATTATAAGGCCTCGGGAGCTGAAATTTTAACCCAACGTACCTTGATCCGTCTACTAAATATCCTCCAAGTCATTCCTTTTGAATAGTTGTAGAAAAAATGTTATAGAAAAAATTCCAAGGTGTCTCAGATGTAGCTACGAAACCCCAAGACCTTGAGCTCTGATACCATATGTTAGGAGCCAAATATCAATATAGCATAGAAAACCTTAGAATAAGTACTCAACGCCTTGAAAAAGAGAGAAATTTAGATAATAAGCCTCTTTGAGGGGGCAACCTCCTTATGCCCACATAAATGTTCAATTACAAGATGGTTTCAAATGAAAATTTCTCCTTGGTATATATAGGAGACTAGGAGGTATAATTACAACTAATGGAATATAACCAACATAAATAAAATAATATTACTAATTTAATATGCCCCAATTAAGGGGTAATGAGCCACTATTTAGGGCATAACAACAAGACTCCATTTTGAGCAGCTAGAGTTCTGAAACCACATCTTGGAGTCCAAGCCAACTGCATTGGGGACCCTAATAAAATAATGGCTCATTCCTTGGGTTAATCTTGATTAGTGGATGGTACATCCTTTGGGTTAGCCCTGATAAATGAATGGTGCATTCCTTGGATCAACGAGTTGAGAGGAACATGAGATTATGGCTGGAACTGTTGTTGGAGTTGTAATTTTGTAGAATTTTAATGTGATGTAAATTTTCATATATGCATATCTGCATAGTGTGCACCAAGGATGACACACAATTGTAGGGGAGGGGGAATGTATCATTCCCACTATAATCTCCAGTTGAGTTAATGCTTAATGTAGATGTAATATGTGGCTACAACCAAGTCATGTAATATGCGAATTGTATTTCTAAACGTTAATAATAAAATGTGATGTCAGTTGGTAAGGGAAGATGGACAAAGATTGTGGTTGAATTAATCCACAAGGGAGGGGAGGGTCTAAGAGAATTTCTAAGAGGAGTACAAGGGGGGAATTACCCATGTATATTAATTCAACCCATTTTCTTAAAATTTCTATTGGTCTATGAACCTTGTAATTTATGATTGAGTGTTCCTAAATCCAATCATTGAACACATGTAAGAGGGTGGGTGTGAGTGGTCACAACCCATAGTTTTTGGGCACATGGGGGGCTAAGTATAATCATCTTGGGGAGGTGTGTGAGTCAAGCAAACAAGACAAAGGAGAAGAAATTTATATTGGTTGGGATAGTAGTTTTTTTTACACAATGAGCTTTTTTGCTTGAGCAATAAGAGAGAGCAAGAAAGAGAGCTTGGAGCTGAATCATCCATGGAGGGAAAATTCTAGAGCATGTTGGAGAGTTTTTGGAGCATATTGGAGCTGAAGACTAAAGAGACAGGTTGTTAGGCCAGGAGAGTGAACTCATGAGTGAGTTGCACTAAAATAACAAGTCTTTGTTGTTGTTGTTAGTATTTTTTCCTAGCAATGAATTCCCTTGACTTCCCAACTGATAAATTCTTATCTACCTATGTCAGAGAGACCCTAATAAACGAATGTGATGACCGAGGGATTGAGATCAATGAAGGGACCGCACATTCTTTGGGTTGGGAAGGTTAAGTTGAAGAGAATTGGTTGAAAATCAGGATAGTTGTAGGACACTGCCAGTGGGTTGTGAGTTCTCTAAGTTGTAAGTTGACAGTGAGAGACCACCCTCTTTGTGGATTACTAGCCTCAACTCGGGGGTGACTTGTGGTTGAGATTCATAATAGTTAGTCTATGGTTGGGTGGAACGTCCATCCCAAATAGTTAGTTGCACAACTAATTCAAAAGATAAGTGTTTAATTTGTATTTTGTCTTATAATTATAAGAAAAATTATTGTGAGTAAACTCTGTGTATTCAGAAATAATTTATGTGTTGTTGTATTGAATTATTAGAATGTATTCATATTGATTTTAGCATTAGAATGTTGTAGATATATAAGTGAATGGTATTAGACAATAATAAAATTTGTATGTAATATGTAGCTATAAGCTACAAGAAATAAATTAAACAACAAAAATTTCATTTTTACAAGTATTTGGCACCATAATGTCCTTCGATTGGGCTAGAAGACCTTACAAATTCCATGTAACCTATATTACCCAGCTAATTATCTTGCGTCCCATGGACTTTGAGAGCATAAGGTTCAAAATTGTAATTATTTAAATGATTCAAATAGTAATCAGTATATTTTTCTTCACTTATCTTAATCTTAATTTATAATTTATTAGATATTATTGATTACTCTCAATCTGAGCTTTCCCAGAGTAGCATAGACATGAATTGAATTAATTTTTCAATAAAAAACCTTTCTTCAATTTTAATAAAGCTCGTCAATGGAGATTTCAATAATAATTTGCTCGATGGAATTAAAATATATTCCTCGTATTAAGTTAGAACATGTTTTGCCTTTTAAAAAATGAATATTTAAATTTTAAAAATGTGAATTGGTATCACACGCGCTAGGTCATGGTGTTGGATATGTTATCGATTGGTGTCACAAATAGAAACACAAAGTAAAAAGACAAATAATCCCTCATTGATGTAGACAATCTCGCCATACAAAGCATAACCTCTTCCATATTAGTGTACAATGTCTCTTGCTTTACACAATCTAATAGAAAAAAAATTATCATGGCATATAAAAGTAAGAGGAGAGTATGAAGTACTTTGAAAGATATTCTCAACTACATTTTCACTTAGAAATTAGAATATGATGAAAAGTAAGTATGATGATTACAACGCTTTGTAAGGTGAATCTAATAGTTTGGACCAAAAAGCAAGTATGATAATTAGTAAGGTGAGAAAAGTAAGCATGATGATTACAACGCTTTGTAAGGTGAATCTAATAGTTTGGATAAAAAGATAATTAGTAAGCTGAATTTAATAGTTTGATCAATATATCTATATATATATATATATATATATAAATAAAATAATAATTTTATATATTGTTTATATTATTCATATTAAGATGTAATTAATACATAATTAATTAATGGTTAAGAATATGTGCTTTTTCTTAAAAGGTTATAAATTCAAATCCAGAGGGAATATGGTATGTATATTTTTTTAGACTTTACTAGTCAAATTGAAGGGAAAAGATCCCTTATCCCAAAAACAAGGAGGTCTCATACACCAATTTGATGTAACTTGATTGTAACCTTAAAAACAGATTATTATTATTATTTTTATTATTAATTTAAAATATATTATTAATATTACTATTTATATATATTAATATATAATATTTCTATTAATATATATTATTTTAATAACTATTAATATTAATATTTATAATTATATTAGTCTCTAACCATGTTAAGGGAGAGTTGCAGTTTCTCAAGTCACATGTTAATCCGACTGCCAACAAGTCCAGACAAATTAACAAACAAAAACAATATTTAGAATTACATTTATATAATATAAAATATAATAATTATATATTAATTTTTCTTTGTTCTGAATATTTTACTATGCATGTAATTTTGTTGATTTTCAATTATTTATAAATTTACATTTTACTCTTTTGCAAGATCTAACTCTATTACTAATCCCTAGCTTATAGTCTGTTTGAATTATAATCCATTTTGTTTTTATCCAT
Source organism: Picea abies (assembly GCA_900067695.1). NCBI lineage: Eukaryota > Viridiplantae > Streptophyta > Pinopsida > Pinales > Pinaceae > Picea > Picea abies. The sequence continues at coordinate 4,559 of CBVK0100086879.1, forward strand.
TGCTATATAATGACAAAATAGTGAATGTGGATTACTAAAAGCTTTGTTGGCCACACTAGGCTGAAACCGAACATGCATTGTGATCTTAGTAAGCTTTGGACGTTGTTAGAAATAATAAATCTCATTCCCTTTTCGATTTTGTTCTAGTTCAACTCGACCTTGTATTACTCATGGCTCAGCCACTCCATCTTTTGACTTGAGTTTCATGCATATTGTGCCTAAGGGTTTCGAACTCATCGTCTCCACTTGCTTTCAATTACATGAAACCTAGACTTGGCAACTATCTACTTTACTCCAATATGGACATGAATACTGACTGCATCGACTTGGTTATGATACACATTGAAGGTAATTATTATAATAATAGAGAGATCCCCGCACCTTTCCAGGATAGTATCATCTGTCATTCCACACCAACCAAGCCCATCGCCTTCGGGTCACCGCAACCACAGACATTATCCTGTTGTTGTAAGATCTGTTCATAGAACACTAAAATATGAAGGGGAATATAAACTGGTGTCCATTCGTTTATTATTTTAACATGGGTGTCAGCTTTTAACCGACAACGTCCTGTCCTTTAATGGCGTCCCTTCAACGTTCTCGTTTTCGTTTTCTCTCAATATGACAGCTTTTACAGGTTGACCTGTCCCTTCTAGTTTCCTTTGGAGTATGCTAATTCGGGAGCAAATAGATCGGCTTTTCAGGAAAAAAAAAAAAGTGGGTCTGAATTCGGCTTGAAAGAACAAACATCAGCTTTTTCAGGTTAAAAAATGAGTTTGAATTAGGTCAAGTTTTTAGGGGTAGTCAAATTTATGCATGGATAAAAGTTTTAAGCATTTCAAAACTTTACCTCAGAGATTTTACTTCATTTTAAATCAACCCAAATGCTCAAAAAATCAATCAGAATTTTAGATTACCAAGAAATTTGCTCACGCACTACAGAAAACCCACCGGAAAAATAACTCCAAAGAGAAGATTGCTCCGAATTAGCCCACTCCGTTTTCTTTGGCGGATTCGACGTGTATGGGCATAGAATTATATCTGCACAGCATCGACATCAACGTGTTTCCGTTTCCTATTGTAATGTTCGGTCGAAGTGCGTTGGGGATTTCAAATTTACAAAACATGTGTTTGGTCGAACTTGTTGAATTGACAGTTGGAATGACACGAACAAATATGCATGATCACCAAGTGTTTTATGGAAGTGATGGAACCCGAGAGGTTTCGGAAGAGACCGCTTAGACTTAGTTGCCGCGTCGTCTTTGGCGTGGGACAGAGAACATTGATGATTTACTGCAGCAATCATATGCAAATAGACTATCATTCAATTCTCAATTCTCTTGCTATATTAGTCAATACAAATCCAAATTTAATCTTTAGTTGTTCATCATTTTGCAATTCTCTTCATATATTATTCAATAAAATTCCAAGTTTAATATTTAGTTCTTCAAGTTAATCATTTTGTAAGAATGAATGGACATGTAATAACTATCATTTTTCCGGAAATGACTGGTAATAATACTGAAGAGAATTAGAATGGTTCTTAGTAAATATCATGATGAAGAAGCATTTGACGTTATTCAAATGAGAAGGTTGCAATTGATATTGAAGGTTCTCCCTCAGAACCGAGGGTGAAGTCACCAAATCTCATCTGGCTCCGCTGGATTAAGTGTCCTAACTCTTCCTTGCCTTCCTGGATTCCAATGAAGGATTTAAGGGTTTTACAAGTGTCCGAGAGTGCATTTAGTCATTATAAGCAATATTATATGCTTATTAGGTCAGTGGAAGTTTTGATTTTCATCATTGGAATTCTCGATCTTGATCAAGAGTCTCTGCTGCATTTCAATCTTTCTCTTCACTTCAAAGTTTCAAAATACTGTCCGAATCTATGACATAATCAGTAATTTTCTTTCAAGTCGCAATCCATGTAATATTCATATCATCAATTATCTCCCATGGGGAGTTTTCCTTTCTGCAACCAATGCGGTCAAGACTTCTGACCTGATTATAGGAAATTGGGACGCTTGAAACAGAAATATCCAAATGTGTAGGTAATGGCTCTCGCTAGGGATACTCTTAATAATACTGTATGTTATATTTCATTAAACTGAAATTGTATTTAATGTCTTAGATGCCAAGATTCTATTGCAATTGACTCTCGTGCTATTGTACTCTGTTGCAAAGGACATACTGAAATTCTGAGGATACACCATGCTCGGGCACTTGAAACGAATTTTGATCCCAATCCTACTCATGAAGTTATCCTTATTATTATTCAACATCAGGTAACACATTACATGCATAGAGCATTGAAGCATATCCAAGGCAGCGTTTGTCAAACATGGTTCTTGGTACAGCTCCACAATTCTCACACAACAGCGATTGATGATGATTTTTGAAACCATTCCTTCTTCACTAATCTTGGGGCGAGCAATATCCAGTTTGTTAAACAACATTGAATATTGAAGCAGGTTAATTATAAATCATCCGAGATGGATTAGAGACCATCTAATCTGAATTAATGCTGATATTACTACCTATAATCCACCTACCTTCAATGCTACATAGTAGGTTGGATATTGGCAGATTAGACCCGTACTTTAAAATTTCTTGGACAGTTTATTTTTCAATGTAACCTTATTCAATAAACTCCCCTTCACATTCAGTCAACATTCAATAAACTCCGTTTCACATTATCCGATTGGTCAACATTGTTCAGCATTCAATAAACTCCGTTTCACATTGTTCGATTGGTCAACATTGTTCAACTAGGAAGGAATTATCTTCTTTGCAGCTATTTTCCTTTTACTGTTAACTTAACTGTTGTTTATTGTTTAATGGATCATTTCTTTGCAGCTATTTTTCTTGTACTGATGATTAATGGATCATAGGAGTTTAAGATTAATTAATGGAGCATAGGAGCTTGCGATGATTTGGAAGAAAAACTTGTTGGAAGCGTTATTGACTGATGTTTTGGGAGGATATTAGATTACTTATAAGGAGTAAACACCTGTAACATATTATCTTCTAATAAGTCGGTGATTTTGGAGATAATTTCCTCTGTGAAATTGTCAATGGGTCCAGCCTTTACATGCGTCTGTCCCTTGTGTTAGACAAGATTGCTTTGGGGTGTTGCACTCTTAATTTGTGTGGTGGCGACTCTGCAGTGAGGATTCCTACGAACACATTCCTTACTCTCGATGGCGAATCGTAGCGGATGTATCTTTTATTCAATAACAGCATTGAATTGTTGGTAGCAACTTGGGCGGTGGTAAAAACCCATTTATATTGTTCGATCAATCTCGCGCTGGAGAATCGAGATACACTAGCGTAAGGGAACCTGCATATTATTAGTTTTTTTTTCCTTTATGTGGCTGTCAGTATGCCAATTTTTTGCAAGTTGAGTAATATTCAGTTATAGTCAATATATATATAATTTTTTTAATGTTTAGCAGGGTCTCTTCAAATTTGCAGCAAAGTTGAGCAGTTCTATTACAGTGAATATTAGTTATAGTCAATATTTTTGGATGTTCTCTTCAAATTTGCTTCAAAATAATATCCTTTAATTTAATTTTGAACTTGGTCAAATTTCGGTTTATGGTCAAAGACCTCGGGTCATAGAAACTCCAATAACTGTGTAGTTAAAACTTGGTCAAAGTCTAACTCATGATCAAAGACTTGGTGTCAGAGAAACTCCAATAAATGTGTAGTTAAAAAGCTGAATTATACAAGATGTGACAAAAGTGTGGCGACATGTCACACGATGGGATTAGACTTGACTCTGATGAGGATGACAAAAGTGTGCCAAGGATGGGATTAGACTTGACCTTTTAGATTAGATTTTACTTTGTTAAGGTTGTGGTTAGACTCGACTCTGATAAGGTTGTGGTTAAAGTCTAGATCAAACTTGACTTTGATATTAAAGAAAAAATTGGTTAGAGTCAAAGATCATATTTTGATATTAATGAAAAAATCTCATTCATTAAAAATGAAATAAACAATTTGGTAATCACTTTGTAAGATGCACGCCATTAGGGTTTTTGCAGGCACTAGGGTCTACGTAGATGTCTGACACTACGCATTGGGTCCCCCCTGTAGACTATAGGATCCCGACCACATAGCATAGATGGGACTCTTGTTTTTGTCGTTTTTCCTAGGTATGCACAAGTGTCATGTCTACTTTTCCCTTTGCGCGTGGTGGTAGCCCCTGGCCTATGACTGCAGACATGGAGTTTTAGCTCTTTAGGTGTTTAGATGGCGGCCCCAGTTGACCTTTCTTGGGTTGACGAGGATGAACTTTGGGCCAGAGAAAGACTCTATTTGGATGACGAAATGTACAAGTTAATGTACGAATTCATACATCCTGGATTAGTTGGATCGTAACAAGCTTCAGTGCCTTCTGCTCCACTTTCAAAGCTCCCTCGATAGGTTCCCTCTGAGGCTGCGATCCGCTCTCCACCTGGTCCACAGGTGCCCTCTGGGGATGCGATCCGCTCTCCACCTGGTCCCGATCATGTGAAGAACACACGCCCTTTGGGATCTCACACGAGAGATCTCCCTCGAGTAGGCTGCAAAGTAAATTCTCCATGCCCCATCTATCCTCTTGGCTCTGGTGTTTCACATTTGCTACATGTTCCGTGTTCTTCCCCTAAGAGCAGACTTGCAGATATTCAATCAAATTTACCTGTGCATAGATCTCCACGGCATTTTGGTAGTGCCAACCATAATAGATCTACTGGTGCTAAAGCATGAATTAATCGTAGACAAAAGAACTGGAAAGTTCGTGAAACTAAGTCGACTTGTGTCTTAGGTAAAGATATAGCGATGGACAAGGTTTCTAGTCTTTCGGAGAAAACTCTTGTGGGTAAATTTTTCTACACCAAGATGAATAAATCAAAGTTGTCTGAGTAGATTTTAGAATGTTGGAAGCCTCTTGTTGGTTATAGTCCTAGATTTAGTCTGCTTTCAAACTACTGGGTGGTTTTTCATTTCCTTGTCGAGAGCGATCTCTTGAAAATCTTGGGCTTTCCTTTGATTTTAGGTAGAGGTATTTTAAAGTTGAAAAGATGGGTGCCTGGGTTTAATCCTATTACGAATTTTTTTGCGAAAATAAGCTTCTGGATGCTACTTCCTGACTTCCCCATCAAATACTGGTATGTTAGGATCTTTGAAGTTGTTGCAAACTCAATTGGTAGTTTAGTTTTTTTCGATGAGAAGTCTCTCCGCTGGAACATAAAAAGGCTCGCGTGGGTGTTAGTTGATATGGATCTCACCAAAGGTTTACCTGATTTTATCAACATCTCCATTGGGGACTCTCATTTTTGCTAGTCAATTGATTTTTGGAGGGAACCTTTCCGATGCCATTCTTGTTGGCAAACAAGACACCTTAAGGCACATTGTCCTGGTTCCAAGGAGCTCAGTTGGGGTATAGTACTTCCTGAGACAACACATGCTCACGCTGAAGTTCTATGTCCTGACCCTTTCGACAAAGGCTCCTTTTTAGCTAAGATGAACTACTTCTTTCCTTCCTTCTTTGCAAATTTTTCCTCGGAAGAGATTCTTTATTTAAAAGAGAATGAGAGTTGGGTCTTAGAAAGTTTTGGTGATTTATGGAACCTTTTAATGAAAAAGTTTTAAGACTTGGGTACCCCACATAGCCACTTTTCAATAGATTTTTTTGGTGTTAATCACCAGCCTTACTCCCCTGGACAAACACTTCCTATATTTCCCCCTGAAAATGCTATGAATGAAAATCCTCCTACCGGTTGTTTAGAGACAAAAAAACACACTAGTTCTTGGATGATTATAGGATTTGATTTGAACACTATCCCTATTGATTCTACAATACTCCCTCATGCTGATTCTGGTGTGGTTCACACTTGTGATACTACTGTCTGTGTTTTAGATGATACTCTTAATCTTTCAACAAACATAACAGAACTATTGTCCCCCACTTTTCTTCCCATTACTAATTGTACATCCTTACCTCATCTCTCCTTAGATCAGTCCAACATGACCCTCAGGAAAAAGACTAAACATCACTTCCTAAAGAAACCCTCAGGGGCCACTGAAGGTGGTTTGGCTTAGTTTGGAATGATATCCCCTGTGGGTTTTGTTTCAGGTTGTCTTATGGTTCCCGACCTCCCTGTTTCCTTAAACAATTATCCTGATACGGTTTCCCTCCTGGCCCTTAGAGAAATCCAACCGTCTTTTGAGTTTCCCTTATGATTTTCCTGTCTTTCAATCTTCATGGGTTTGGGGGACCCACTAAAACAACTGCGCTCAAAATGTTGATGAACCAAGTGAAGCCCGATGTTGTTTTTTTATAAGAAATGCTAGTGGATGATCAGACGACAAAAAGTTTATTCCTTCAGTGCCTACCGAAGTGGGACGTAGTTTCTTTGAATCCTAATGGTTGTTCAGGTGGAATTTTGAGTGGTTGGAACCCAACTTATACTGAGTTTTGTGCTTATGGAACATCTGTAGGTATTTGTATGGAAGGAAAATTTAAACGGTCAACGAGAAGATATACACTACTCAATTGTTATGCACCCTATAAAGACAAATAACTATTCTGGCAACCTATAATCGATTATGGATTACTTTGCGAAGAAGGCTTGATAATGGGAGGAGACCTTAACTTCACTCTCATTGATCGAGAGATATGGGGGGAACATGCCAGAAGTGATCCCCTTGCTGATTTTTTTTCTAGGATGGTCCTTTCCTCTAGTCTAGCGGATATCCAGCTGATAAGAATAACACCTACCTAGAGAAATGGTAGAGCTAGTACAACAGGCATCTCGAAAAGATTGGACCGTTTCTTACTAAATGAATCCCTCATAAGTAGTCATAAAAGACTTAGATCCTGGGTTATTAACTCTTCCATCTAGGGCCATAACCCGATTTGCTTATAGTGTGAGATGTCTTCCCATTCCAGGGCCCCTCCCTTTATGTTCAACAATTCCTGGATTTTTTATATTGGGTTTTCTTCCCTTATAAGGGAAACTTGGCTTTTAATGAATTCCTCGTCTGATTCTTCTTCAATTATTCTACTATGCAAAAAATTGAGGAATATTAAGGATGCTGTGATTTTATGGTAGAGGAACAAAAAATCACAAATGCACACAAAACTCCTACATATTGAATATAAAATTATAGAGCTCTTTGAAAATTGTCTGTCACAGGTGTTTGCTCAGGAAGATTTGGATTTATTAAGGACACTTAAACAAAACAAAGATCAGATTCTAGACTATGAAGAAGCCACTTGGAGGCTTAGAAGTTGGGCAATTTGGTTAGATAAGGGAGATAAAAATACAATTTGTTTTCATAACTATGCCACCCATAGAAGATCACATAACACTATTTGGGAAATTGTAGATGAATCTAGATGCCACAAAATAGTTGACAATGACATAAAATAGATTTTTTATAATCATTTTAAAGATCAATACAGTGAGATAGTGATGGAATATATGGTCAATCAAGTTAAAGTGCTCCATAATATGCCTAAGTTTTTCAATGACTCAGAAAGTGATGAACTTGACAATTTTTCACCTTAGAAGAAGTAAAGGATACTATCAACAAAATGCCAAAGGATAAAATCTCAAGACCAGATGGTTGGACCCAGGAACTTTTTTAGACTTTTTTTTTTTATTTAATGGGGAAGGATCTACACAAGGTGATTGCAGAATCCAGATGCAAAGGTTTTATACCTGGAGCACTTAATGCTACTTTCTTTTCTCTTATCCCCAAATTAAGTAATCCAACTTCGTTTCATGACTTCAGGCCTATTACTTCAGGCCTATTGCTCTATGCAATTTTGTTTATAAAGTAATTTCCAAAATTATTGCATCAAGGATGAAAGAAAAATTGGTTTCTTGTATCTCCTTTGAACAATTTGGTTTCCTTAAAGATTGATTAATATTTGATGTTGTGGGGATTACAAAATAATTTCTACGCACTTCAAAAACTAAGAAGATGAGTTCAATTATTATCAAACTGGACCTTAAAAAATATTATGATAAAGTAAGCTGGCAATTTCTGTGTATGTTATAAATCTAGATCGGGCTAAAATGGGAGGTGTCTCAATGGATCATGGATTTTGTTAACTCTGTTAACATGGAAGTATTAATTAATGGATCACCTACTAAATTCTTCAAGAGTTATTGAGGGCTTCATTAGGGGTGCCCACTTTCACCCCTTTTATTTCTATTGGTGGTAGAATTCTTAAGTAGATGTTTGAAAAAAGTTGTGGAAGAAGGGAATTTTCATGGACTCAAAGTTGCTACAGAAACAATAATTTCACACTTGTTCTTTGTTGATGATGTTCTAATCTTAGGAATTGGCAAACTTGAATATTGGTTGGAGTTTAAATCAATTTTATCAAGCTTTTGTCATGCCTTCGGCATGGATGTTAACTGTCAAAAATCTTGTTTTCTTGCACAGAGTATTGACCTTGTTTTGGAACAAAGAATTCAAGAAACCTTCAATATACCTTTTATTTGCATTGATAAAGGTATGAAATATTTGGGTTTTTATCTAAAATCCAACAACTATAAAGTGGCGGATTGGAATTGGTTGATCAATAAAGTGGAGAAGAGAATCAATAATTAGACTTTCCGCTGGCTTTGTTTAGGAGGCAGACTGGTTTTAGCTAAACTTGTTCTTTAGATTCTCCTTGTATATTGTCTTAGCTTAGCCAATATCCTTTCTACTATTCTACAAAAGATACAACATATTATTGCAAATTTTATATGGAGAGGTGCTACAAAAACTACAGGCTTTCACCTTTCAAAGTGGAAAAACATTGCAAGACCAAAGGAATCTGGAGGATGGGGAATTCAAATTATTTTATGGTTTTCTCAATCACTGGAAACAAAATATTGTTGGAGAGGTCTCTTTGGAAAGGACCGTGGAGTGATTTACTTAAATTTTTTTATCTAAAAGGAATAGACTTGACTTCCTGGTTGCGCAAATCCGATTATAAGTATTTGTTAGCCTCAAACATTTGGAAAAATTTTATGGCCTCATTGCATATTATAAAATGTTGGCTGGCTTGGCAAATTGGGTGTGGAAAATGAGTAATTATTGGGTGTGATCCTTTTATAGGAGATAATGATTCCTTTAAACTCTCGGGCTCCTTAATACAACATCTCAACAATCAACATATCTACTCTTTAGCACAGGTGGCCACAACAAATGATACTGGTAATAATCAGATTTGGCTTGAGGCTATCCACCTCAGTTTGACAGGGGATTTGGCTACAGAATGGATAAATTTCCTTACATTGCTGAAAAAAAGTGGTATCTCTCTCAACAATACAAAGAATAAGATAGTCTGGTCTTGGAACAAGGCAATGGGCATGGTAGCAACCAATTTAGCATACCAGTCCTTATCCTTCACAAACATTACAAAAGATATCATATGGTGGTATAATCTATTTGGAAAGTGAAAATACCAGTTAAAATTATATGCTTCATGTGGCTATGTTTAAAGGATTCTATTCTAACTGGAGTAAATTATAGAAAAAGGGGAGGCATTGGTCCATCGATATGTAGTCTTTGTTTAAGAGATGAAGAGATAGCTTCACATATTTTTGTGCATTGTGAAACTTCTCAATATATATGGAAAGAGATATTATTTTACCTCAAAATCCTATATGCATGGAGCTATTCTACTTTAGAAAGTAATATGTTTCATTGGTTCACACAATATCCAAAGATGAAACATATCCCTTTTATGGTAATCTGGGGCATATGGAAATACATAAATAAATTATTCTTTGAAAACTGACCTAGGTAGGATTCTAGGATTATCACAAATATCCTTCTCTCAATTAAAGAACACAATGGGGTAGGTGAAGATGAAAAATTTGATCACACACTAAATCCTCTATACTTTGATGATAATCCTATAGGTTTATTTGATGGAGAAGTTGTAGATAATCAATGTGGAGTAGGATTTTTTTCTCAAAATCAATCCAGAACACCACTACAGAGCACACTTTGCAGGTGGTCAAGGAAATAATATGAAGGATGAAATGTTGGGGCTATGGGGCCTCCTTTCCTTGGAAAATAAACTATCCATAAAAGAGATGATGGTAGATGGAGACTCAAAGGTGGCCATAGACTAGATAATAAGCAATTCAAAATTGAACCTGTTATATTTGGAAAACTGGAAAGACCAAATAAAAAATCTAAAATCAAGTTTTGATGGAATCAACTTTATACATGTTCATAAAGCTTACAACACCAAAGCAAACAAGCTCTCAAAGAAGGCACTGGACTTTCCTATGAGAAGACTTTATATTCAAGAAACTATTAAATGAGATATTGTTAATGAAGACATATATCTTCTTTTTTAAAGTTAGAGCAAGCAAAGATCATTTGTACTATATGTAATTTTCCCTTTTGATAAGATAAGGATATTAATTTTTGTAATCAGCTTGAAGCTATGAGACTGAAGATAACATCTACTTTTTTGTATAGTTTATTTTCTATATAAACTATCAAGAAACAGTTATGTTTTTCAGGATCATCATTTTTTTTTTATCTATATGTAAATAAAAAGTTCACTTGATTCTAATAGAGTAACAGTGCAACTATTTTTTTCTGCGTGAAAAAAAAAAAAGAATAATTTGATTCATAAATTGAATATTCAAAATAAATAAGATATTATAAAATAATTTAAATATATTAAAAATAATAAAAAATGTATTGAATATATAATACGAAGTGAAATACATTAAAAGTAATGTATAGAGTATGTAATATGAGAGATGATTTATAATGAGGGTGACATTATATCACGAGGTGAAAAGTTATGATGAAAAGTAATGTATAGAGTATGTAATATGAAAGATGATTTATAATGAGGGTAACATTATATCACGAGGTGAAAAGTTATGATGAAGGGTTATGATTGTTATATTAATATATTATTATTATTATGATTTATTTGTTATTTAATATTATTTTTATAATGTTAATATTATTTATATATATTTATGGTTTTTAGGTGAAAGGTTATGGTTAAGGGTTATGATTTTTAGTGGTATATTAGTATATTATTATTATTTATTTATATTATTTAATATATTACATGTTTATTATATTGAATGGTTTATTAAATATTTAGTAAGGTTTTTTTTGTAAGGGTCTTAGTAAACTGATAATATAGGACTATAAGACATTGTTTGTTTATGAGATTACTGGTTTTTTTACAAAGTGATATTGGATTTCAATGGATTATGTTTTTTCATTTTTTTTTCAAGTACAAAGTTTTATTTGAATTTATCAAAATGAGGGAAAATTATACAAAACCCTCTTGTCTGTTGGCCTACCCCTTGGGAAACCAACCAACCATTGTGTTATAGAGCACATGTCCATATGGTTTGATAGAGATTCTTAATTAAGTCTAAACTAAAAATGTCTCATAGCCACTTCCTATTCTTAATAGGCCTTATATAGTTACTATAACATTGTTGATAAACCATAACTAAGACAGGTATGAGATAAACCATACTAGAAAATTACGCAAGGGAAGCCTCGCCTTGTCCCTGAGTAGGCTCAAAAACTTGGGGCAAGGGGTCGACTGGTTGAACAACATCCTCAATAGCGTTTCCATGGAGCTTGAAGTTGATTTATTTGAGTTGGAGATGAATCTCGTAAAATTGAAGGAGTATTTCTTCCTTAGCCTGGTCCTTGTCCTATAAGATTTTTCCCACGAAGGTCTTTATGTGCCAATATAAATCCACAGTCTTCTAATAGTTAATATCTCTAGCTCGTGAGCTTCCAACATCCAGTATATGGTTGTTCATTTCCATACCAATTTCCGAGTCATGGATGGCATTCCTCTCCGCAAAAATTTCATCTTCGACATTTTCCATTTCCTCCTGCAAGTTTGGTGGAGTTATATTTGGAAATGCCTTTATCATTTCATGGGAGTCCCATTCCACCCTCATACATGGAGTGTCAGGGCTTGAGTTGCGATCTCTAGAGGGGTTGGCTTCATTTCGTCTCCCTCGACGGTAGCCACATCATGGTGTGATTACTAGAATCAAATAGACAAAGGTAGTATGTGAAGAGGAAATAGTTTCCAGAAGGGAGAGAGGTTGACTGTAATCAAAAGCCAAATGATCAAGATGGAGGAGTTGGCTCTTAGTTTTTAACCTGTGGAGAGGCCTTCATGGCTGAGGAGATCCACTGAGAAAAATGATACAACAAGGACAATTTGTCCTACCCTGATCACAGAGCAGCGAACCCATCTACATGGACCTCTCTCCATAATCATTTAAGCTCAGAATGGTTGAAACCATGATGGAATAGACGAGATGGTGAAGGAATGAGTGCGTACCACACATAATGAAAAATTAAAGGAAGTATCCATGCCCCTATCTAAAGTGTCACTTGCCAAATTCCCAAGCCTTGTGTCGATGCCTTAATCCTCCCTCCATCTAATCGACATGTCGAGCATGTGCTCGAGTGGTGTTTCATTCACAGTACCTTGCATCCCTGTCACCCCATCTAGAGAGGATAAATCCTCTTCAACAAGGCTGGAGCAGTTTGTTGTTAGGGGATCAAAATAGGAGGAATCCCATGGATGATCGAAGATATCCTAGATGCCCCATATACCCTCATTTTCCATTATGTCTACAATTTTATTGGCTGACTTTCTTACGTGGGAGGGGATGAGTGCCAAGATTTTAGGGAGTAGAGATTTAATTGTTTCCAAAGTTTATTCTAGTCTCTAGCATTTGGATAATGTTTTAGAGGTGATCCCTATTGCATGTGTTTTAACATATGAATGATTAGTTGTGAGTCCCATTCTATCATTAATATGGATATATCATCCTTGTTGTAAATCCTTAATCCATGCTCGAGGACTGATAATTTAGAAACATTATTGGTGTCAATGCCCATATTTCCAGTGCAATTATGAATAATCTTACCTTTGTCATCCCTGAAGACACCACCGAAGCCTGCAGGTCTTGGATTTCCTTCAGAGGCTCTGTCAAATTTGAGTTTGATAAGCTTGGGGGAGGAGGAGACCAATGATTCAAGAGGTAGCTCTTAGGGTTTAGAGTCTTTGGCCTTGAGAGGGCCATGCTAGGATCAAGGTTAAGGGTTGATGGAATTTTACGATACAAGGTGTTTCTAGTCCAATCCTCATATTTCCTTAGTTGAATAAGAATAGTTTTATTGAGAGATTGTTTGATTCTAAGCTAGAAAAGGTTGGCTTCCATATAATCCATATTGAAGATATGTTTGTTCCCTTCTTTTCAGGCTTTCCATAGAGTAAATCCTAGAAGAATATGCCATGCTTTGTTTACAATGGGGTTGTTACTTACACTTAGATTCTTGTTTTCGTTGGTGTTTGTGATGCTTAGTCTATTCCAACCCGATCTTTGAAATATTAGTTCACCTTTGTCCCAAAGAGTTGTTACATAAGGAAATGGGTTAAAAAGGTGCTCCATTGTTTCAACTTGGTTTTTGTAGAGGTGTTAGTAAGAGGGTCCTAGAAAGTGGTGCTTGGTAAGATTGTCCCAAGTCAGAGTTTTTCCTTGTGCTAGGAGCCAAAGGAAGGTTGAGACCTTCAACCAAAGTCATTGTTGGCATATTTTCTCCTGGATAGGTTGGTGTGGGAGAGTAAGATGATTTGTATTAATGTTGTAAGGTTATTTGGCAGATAAGTTCTTTCTTGGTGAGTGACCCCATTTGAGTTTTTCTAGTTGATTGTTTTTCTTGATTTTCTGAGAGGTTAATTTATTCCAAAAATAATCCCAGTCCAAATGTTCAGTAGGTAGGTTCCATTTCTCTTTGGGGGACCAAGTTCTCTAGTGATTATATTGGTTTTAAGGGAGCCAATAATGTGAAAGGAGATATTTATTATGGTTTAACATTATTATCTTGATTTCATTAAGCTCAACATTGTCACTCCATTTGGGGAGCCACTGCAAAGTGTCATCCCAAAAGAGGGTTGACTACACATTTCTTATTTCCTAGAAACAATGATGTTGGATGAGATATTTATTATGGTAGGTCACATTCCAAATTGAGGAACCCCAAGGAGATTTGTTCATGTGGATTAGGTTGGAATAAGGATAATCAACAACATATTTTTTTTCCCGAAGAAGTCCCTAGAATGAGTTAGTATTGTTTATATAGCTCCACCAAGTTTTGGATCCTAAGTTTGAACTAAGGACTTTGGGATCCCTCAATCTCAGACCCCCTACAAGCTTATGAAGACATACCTTTGACCAAGATACCAGGGCCCATTTCATTTTCTCCTTTCTTCCACCCCCAAGTAAGGATCGTTGAATGTTACGAACAATCTCTAGGACATGTTTGGGGGAAACCAAAGAAAATAAAATGTATAGAGGCATTTCATGCAAGACATATTTTACTAAAACAATGGGACCAACTAAGTTGAGAGATATGAAATTCAAATTGTCAATATTTTTCCCCAACCTTGAGAGGAGGTCATGCTATGAGCTTTTCCTTAGGGAATTTTCCACGAGATGAGCCCCCAAATATTTGGAGGGAAGGGTTCTCTATTGAAAACTAAAAATACAAGATATTTTAGCTTCAATAGCAAGAGGGGTATTGAAAACAATATTTGGGACTTAACTTGGTTAATAGTAGTTCTAGAGGCTTCCATGAATTCATTGAGGATACACTTGAAGGTTTTCACTTCTTAGACCGTTGATATGCCCATGAAAATGGTGTCGTCTACAAACTATTGGTGTGAAGCCACATCATATTCACCATGAATCTTGAGACCTTTAAATCTACCTTCAACCACCACCACTTTGATAAGACGTGAAAAAAATTCCGCCATGAGGATGAAAAGGAAAGGGGTGAGTGCTTCCCATTTTTGAATACCTCGAGAAGGTGAAAAGGTGTTGGAGGGAGAATCGTTGATGATAATGGAGAAGAACGTAGAGGAGGTTAAAGTCATAACTCATTGTGGCGAATTCTCTAGGAAAACAAAATCTAGGAGGATGTGCTTGATATAGTCTCATCTTAGATTGTTGAAGTATTTAGACATATCTAGTTTGAGAAACATACTCTATTTTGGTTTATGATCCAACGACTTAAAAATGATAAAAATTCAATGAATACAGTTCACCTTGAGGGGGAAACCTCATTTTACAATATATCCAATTCAAATGACATTATGAGATGAGATATGATGATCCTAAGACTAGGACTCCTTAGTATATATATAGGATACAAAGAATACAATTAAAATGAAAGTGTACAAGGAAGGGTTCTAACCTACATACAAATATAACACTAGAAATGTAGTAATTAAATAAGGGGTTTTATACATAACATGGGGCTTTGTATATGGATTAAAATGCCCCTTCTATTAAAACAATTGTTTCCCTCAACACTTGACTAACCACAAGTTCTTCTACAAGAATAACTCATCTTCCCATGTTTCCCCTTCCACTAGTAGGTTCTTCCATTTGACAAGGTACTATGTAATTACTCAATTTCTCAGCTACTTAATCCTTATTTCAAGGATTGTTTCTAGTTCTAGTACTATTTTCCCTTCTTCATTAGTCTCTGGTAAATTATTTTGGACTAAGATATTATTGTCGATGACCTTATTTAAGAAAGAAACATGGAAGACTGGATGTACACATGAATATGGAGGAAACTCCAATTTGTAAGACACACTTCCAATCCTTTAAAAAACCTTATAGGGGCCATAATATTTGGGTGGTAATTTATTGTCCTCGTTTTTTTTCTTGAGGGAAATCTATTTATATGGTTGTAGCCTTAGAAATACCCACTCCCCCACTTCATATTCCCTTTCATTACGATGTTAATTTGCTCGTTGTTTCATCCTATTTTTTTCCATAACCAAGTTGTCCTTTAGTAGTTTGAGAACCTCTTGTTGGTTCTCTATGTGGCCGTCTAATGCTTGAGCCTTTGTAATCCCTTTCAAGGGTGATGTAATGGATGGAGAATCATATCCATAAAGTTCTACAAATGGGGAAATTTTTTATGAAGTACAGAAGGATGTGTTGTACCACCATTCTACCAAGGGAAACCATTTGACCCATTGTGTCTTTTATCATATGCAAAAGAAATAAGATACACTTCTAGACATTTATTCACAATCGCAGTTTTCCCATGGGATTGAGGATGGTAACCTGATTTGTGAGCCAATTGAGTACCCAAACAAGAAAATAATTTAGTACAAAAATTTCTAGTGAAAATTGGATCTCTATCACTTACAATAATCTTGGGGATTGCATGTAGCTTTTAAACCATTTATAGGAATGTCATGGCTACTATAATTGCTTTAAAGGGTTGAGAAAGAGAGAAAAAATGGGCATACTTTGTAATGTGATCCACTACTACCATGATGACATCATTTCCTTTGGATTTGGGTAAACCTATAATAAAATCCATTGAAACTTCTTCCCAGCATTGACTTGGTATAACTAATGGTTGTATGATAGCCGGAGTATTGATTGTCTCTCCCTTATTTTGTTGGTATACCAAAAGTTAGGGACAAAATTTTGAACATCAATCTTAATAACTTCCCATAAAAAATCCTTCTTGATCATGTGGTATGTTTTTCAGGAATCCCAAATGCTCTCCTATAAAAGAAGTGTGCAATTCCAGAAGGACCTTCTATTTGAGTTGGGAGTTCTTAAATAAATATTGGCGATCATGATACGATAGAAAACAATTATTCCCTACAAAATTGTCAATTGAACTAGGGTTCTCTTATATTTGTTGAATGATCTTGCATACCTATTGATCTTGTTGTCATTCTATCCTTACATCTTCCACCCAATTAGATTGTAGAATATAAATAGTTCATAGTGAACTTTTTGCTTCTTCTTCTTTCCTTAAAAGGGCATCTACCACAACATTATGCTTTCATTTTTTGTAGATAATTTTAAAGTCATAGCCTATGATATTTGTAACCCATTTTTGTTTCTCTTCTGAAAATAATTGTTTCTCCAAGAAGTGATTCAAACTATCATGATCTACTTTTACTTTGAAGTGTCTTCTTATTAGGTAAGGGCACCATTTCTAAACTGAATGTAGAATGGAAAAAAATTCCATTTCATCAATGGGTTTGAGTAAGTTTTTTCCTTTAAGTTGTCTGATTTCAAAGGAAATGTTCCTTCCTTTTTGCATAAAACTACACCAATTCCATGCCCAGAGGCATCACAGTCCACAATAATTTTTGTTGTAAAGTCAGGTGTGGAAAGGATGGGAGTTGTACACATAGCCTTCTTAAGTTTTTCAAAATATTTGGTTGTTACTTTAGTCTAAGAAAATTCTTTATTCTTTAATAATGTCGTTAGAGGTGCTACTATTTGAACATAGTTCATGAAAACATTGCAGTAATATCCTTCCAATCCTAAGAATCCTCTAAGTTTCTTCAAAGTTTTTGGAATTGGCCATTCCCTCATAGATTTAGTTTTGTTTGGGTCCACTTTTACACCTTCACGAGATACAGTATGACCCAAATATTCCACTTCTTGAACCCCAAAGGAACACTTGAAAGGTTTTGAATAAAGTTGTTTCTCTTCGAATAGTTTTAATACTCTGTCAACATGTTGTACATGCTCTTCCCAAGATTTGTTGTAGATTATTATGTCATCAAAAAATATGAAAAAAATATTTTTAAGGAAGGGATTGAAAATATAATTCATTCAGCTTTGAAATGTTGAAGGTGCATAAGTAAGTCCAAATGGAATAACCAAAAACTCATAATGACCTTCATGTGTTATACGAGTTGTTTTGGGAATGTTGTCCCACCTCATTCTGATTTGTTGATATCCCTAATGAAGATCCAACTTAGTAAATAATTTTTCTCCATGCAATTCATCAATGATAGGAATACAAAACTTATCTTTTATGGTCATTTTGTTGAGTTGTCTATAATCTAGAAATATATGCCATGAACCATCTTTTTTTGTAACCATCACCACTGATGAACATAAAGAAATTTGGCTAGGGTAAATGATGTTGATCTCTAATATTTCTTGGATCATACGTTGAATATCACTCTTTTGTGCATATGGATACTTGTAAGGCCTAATGTTAGGTGGTACACTTCCTGGTTGCAAATGAATAGCATGGTCATGATCTTGAGCAAGTGAAAGAAACTTAGTAATTTCACCAAATACCTTGGAATGATTGTTGATAAATATTTGAAGATATAATGGAGTAGAATATATAGGTGTTTAAACATCAAGTGAGCACAATTGTGCAATTAAACCATGGTGTCCTTTTTAAGTAATTTTTTCATGATATTAGATATTATCACCTTAGAGGGTTTCCCTTGGATACCTCTAAGCTCAATTTCCTTCCCATCAAAGGAAAATATCATGAAATGATATTGAAAATTAAGGGCCACTATTCCCAATTGTTGTAACCATTGGACCCCTAATACGACATTGACACCACCCATTTGGACGAAAATCATGGGACTATCCAAAAAATACTCCCCCATGTTGATCTTAATACTATGGCACTTACCAAAAAAATTTATGGTACCTCCATGTACAATCATTACTTGAAACTCTTGTGTTGGATATACAAAGAAATTAATATCTTTTGCTAATTTGTAATTAAAGAAATTATGTGTATTACCGGAATCAATCAATACTATTACCATTTTTTATGTATTCTTGTGTCTTCATGGTTTGTGGAGTAGTGGTGTTGACTAATTCATGACAATATATCCTTGGATTAGACTCTTCTATATCTATCTCTTCTGATGGTTCCAATTCTTGATCTTCTTCCTCTTCATAGTCA
The DNA here is from genome assembly GCA_900067695.1 of Picea abies. Classification (NCBI taxonomy): domain Eukaryota; kingdom Viridiplantae; phylum Streptophyta; class Pinopsida; order Pinales; family Pinaceae; genus Picea; species Picea abies. The sequence continues at coordinate 23,357 of CBVK0100086879.1, forward strand.
ATGTAGAATCATTTCTTCTCACTGCATTTATGCCATTTACTCTACTTGCTGTCACAATTGAAACATAGTCCCTTTGATATTCTTTCATAAATTTGCTAAGGTGTAAACCTTGTTAGTTTAGGAGAGGGAAAATGGTGCTCTCTATAGTTATCAATGGCCACCCTTATAGTAGCCATATTTTTGTTTTTCACTTCCCTTCCCATTCTGAAAACTTTCTCTAGGGATTTAGGTTTGAAGAGACACAACTCATGTTGAATGTTTTCGTTTACAGTTCCCATAAAGAGATCTATTTTTTTTATTATCAGGATTGTTCTTTACGTAATAATGATATTTTCAAATTGTTAAATGTTCTTTGTAATTGGACCTTTTTTCCAAAGATTTATCAATTGACTAAAGAATGTATTGCTTTTAATATCCCGATAACGTGATATTAATTCATCCGTAAAAATCGACTAAGAGACAAAAAAATCCTTTTTTCTTTCACAAATCCATTTATACCACACAACTGTATCATTTTCTAAATACAAGGATGCAATAGGTACCTTTTGTAACCTTGGCATTTGGTGTAGATCAAAGAATTGCTCCATCTGGAATATCCATGTTATAATAACTTTACCATCAAACTTCCTCATATCGATCTTTGGAATGAAGTATTTCCTTGGTGCTGCATTGAAACCTTGATGATGTGGAACTTCAAGTAATGAATTATTCATAAATTTAGTATTTTTGGTCTCCAACTGTGATAAAATACTCCCCATATGTGACTGAGTCTCAACCCCATTGTTATCCTTATTTTCATGATTTCCTTGGATCTCCATATCCATTTTAGGAATCCTTTGTAAGAATATGGATTCTATGGAATTCATGTATTTTTTTTAATTCTTCCACCTTTTTGTCTGTCAAATTTTCCATCTTCTTTTCCATATTTTCACCCATGTTCTGCTCCATTTGTTCCATATTTATTTTCATCCCTTCCTTGTTTTCATCCATCTTATTTTTCATGTCATTCTTATTTTCATCCATATTTTTTTATGTTTCATCCATATTATTTTTCATTTGATCTTCCATTTCATTTTTTTAGGGATTCCCGAGAACATGAAAACTACACTAGTTTCAACATACTACCACTCATTTCATCAACATGGTTCTTTAATTGAGATACCCTATTTTCAAAATATTCGTTTTCTTTCGAAGTCCTCTTTGAGGTTACTGGAGGTTTATTTGGTTTTGAGACATTTTTTGGAGCCATGTGGTATACAAATAATAATACTACTTTATTTTATCTTTATCACAAATTTTGAATTGCCAAAAACAGATCTCCCAATCAAAAGTTATGCCAATTGTAAGTTACGTACATTTCAATCTTTTAATTTGGTGTATGTATGGATGGCTGGCCATTGTCATGATATATATCTGAACTTTGAACCCTTATGATTATGAGATTTTGTCCTCTAGTACTCTGATATGACTTTTTAAACTCCTGGAAATGTGACAATTTGAACCTTCACTAGTAAAAAGTTATAGCAAAAATATCAAAATGTCTTGTTTAAGACTAATTTCAGGATTGGTAAACAACCCCAACTTGCACGAGATATATATCACAAATTTTAATGATTCAAAATATGAAAAAATTTCACCTATAATTAGATATGTCTCCTTAGCATTTGGAAAATTTCAGAGTTGAAAACTTCATAGAAAACAAGTTACAATGAAAATTCCAAGATGGATCTTTTAAAATGGATTTCAGGATTAGTCACAAGCATTGTCTTTCATGGAATATTTCTAAAAAACAATAGTGAAAAAGAAACTGAAATTTTTACCACATGTACTATGAAACTTCTCCCGAGTCTCCAAAAAATTTCACTCTTTGAAAATACCCAGAACATTATTTATAACAAAAATTCCAAGATGACTCATTTAAAAATGAATTCAAGATTAGTCACAAACCCTATATTCCATAGGTTATATCTCCGAAAGTATAAGGAACCATAACTTGAAATTTTTACCACCTATAACTTGATATTTCACTTTAGTATCCTACAAATTTCACTATCTGAAACATCCAAAAAAGAAACGTTATAGCGAAAATTACAAGGTGTCTTAGTTGGAGGAGAGAAACCCTAAGATCATAAGATTTGAAAACAAATGTTATGATCCAATGTCTTAAACTGATAAAATTCAATGAATACATTCCACTTTGAGGGGGGAACCTCCTTTTACAATATATCAAATTATGAAGACAATATGAGATGACATATGATTATCCTAAGACTAGGTCGCCTTTGTGTGTGTGTGTGTGTCTATAGGAGACAAATGGTACAATTATAATGAAAGGGTGCAATCAAGGGTTCTAGCCTACATACAAATATAACACTAGAAATGTAATAATTCAATAAAGGGTTTTATACATAACATGAGGCTTGGCCTAGGGCTTAACATGTTTTAGTAGTTTTCATAGAGTGAATCATCTCATGGGCCACTATAATGTTTTCCAAGATTTTCCTTCCTTCAACATATCTTGATTATTTTTGGTATATGAGGCTAGGAAGGATAGTTTTGAGCCTATTTTCAATGATTTTAGTGATGAATTTGTAGATAACATTAAACAAGGTGATGGGTCGAAATTTGTTGGGGTATTCAATTTTTTCGTCTTTGGGGATAAAGGTCAGGAAAGTGGAGTTGATGGTAGGAAGAAAATTTAGATATTTCCTTCAGTCCTCTACTATTTTAAGAACATCATGTTTTATAGTGGACCAAAAAGCATGGAAGAAGTCCATTGTGAAGCCATCTTGACCAGGAGATTTACCTTTCATCATGTTTAGGACTAGTTGTTCTACTTCTTCCAAAGTGATATTCCTCATGAGTGCATAATTTTGCTCCCTGGTAACCAGATTGGGGATGTGCTGAGTAATTTTTTATGGCCTCTTGCCGATTGGGTTACAGTTCCTCCAATAGAGTGCAATAGTATTGGATCAACTCCATTTAAATTTCTTCATGCTTCATAAGAGATCTTCCCTGGCTATCCTTGATTGTCGCAATCCTATTATGGTGTCTATTCCGAGTCATTGATCTATGGAAAACTTGGTGTTTTGTTTCCCTATTTGAAGCCATCGGTCTCTGGACTTTTTCCTCCATAGTTGTTCCTCCTGGTTGTTTCTTTGAGTCAACTAGATAAATAGATATATTTCCTTCTGCATAAACTCATCTATTTTTTTCTACTAGAATCATGTGTTGTTGGATGTATTCCATTTTTTCTTAAATTTATTTTTTGTCCCGAAGGATGTCCCCAAATTCTTCTGTATTCCATAACTTTAATCTGAGTTTTAAATTTTTGAGTCTTTGTTGGAATCTGAACATGGGGCTACTAATTGGAATGGCTACTTCCTGCCACCACTTAACCACTTAACGATGTTCACTTTAAATTATGGATGTTATAGCCAAAATGCCTTGAACTTGAATGGTCTATTTTTAGGGGATACATTAATGTTAAGAGTGAAGTAGATTGGCCAATGATATGAGCCATAGTAGAGGAGAATCGTGGCCTCTATAGATAATGCCATATGAAACAAGGAATATGATATTAGGAAATGATCCAACTTGGAGGCTATTTGATGTTTTCTACCTTGGTGGTTGTTCCAAGTATGGATATCATTCGTTGTGTCCCAATAAACCATTTGAAGGGCTCGCATTTTTTCTTTGAATTCTCCATAGTCGAGATCTAGTCTTCTAATGCCACCACGTTTTTTAGTTAAGGATGTTATCATGTTGAATTCACCCCTATTATCCAATGGTAATTTCTAACTATATCTTTGAGTTCCTACAAGCTTGAGAGAAAGTTGAATTTTTCCAGCATAATTTGAGGCCCTTAGACGTTGGAGATTAAATGTGAGTCTTCTAATCCAATTAATTGAAATGTGGCTGAGAACGAGCATCTAGTAGAGAAGAAATTAGAGAGGAGGATATCCTTGGGATATCATAGGAGCGTTATCCCCCTAGACGCTCCTTTATCATCTAAAACAATCGATTGGTAGCTTGTCCATCATTTGGAGACGACCTCTGTGAGCATTTCATTGGAACATTTAGTTTCTTGTAGCATAAGAATTGATGGATTTTCTTTAAGGATCTTAGTCCTTAGGATCCTTTGTTTTCTTAGGCCATTGAGGCCTCTTATGTTCCAAGATATTATATTCATTAATAATTTAGTGGGGGTGGCTAGGAACGTCTTAGTGATCATTGATAAATTGTGAAGGACAGAGAAATGCAGAGAGAAAAGAATAGTATATTCAAATGTATGAAGAAGTACAGAACAAAACTGAAGAGATTCAGCAGTGATGCAAACAAGAGGAAATAACTGAGCTTATATATGCTCAAAGCAAGACAGAAATAGAAAGTACAACTGTCCAGTACAGCTGGCAGTGTACGGTTAGTCTGTTGAGGATACAATATATTTAACACTCCCTCTTAGACTCAACAGTTACAATCAGCAGCACTGACTATGCCTAAGTGCTGTCTCTGGAAATCAAAAACTGACTTTCCTAGTGGCTTAGTGAAGATGTCAGCAAGCTGATCTCTAGAACCACAAAATTGTAGTGCAATGCCCCCATTATTGACTAACTCGCGTATGAAATGAAACCGAGTGTCGATGTGTTTACTTTTCTTGTGGAACACATGGTTCTTGGATAATGCAATTGCTGATGTGTTGTCACAGAA
>CBVK0100086882.1:0-13467 GCA_900067695.1 Picea abies
ACCTGAACATCACTAGTTGACGGGGTATCATCGACATGACCGACAGAGGCCGATGATGTGGAGGACCACATTTCTAAGACCTGGGTAAGACCGAGGCAATCCCTCAGAAAGTGATCACCCTTACAAAGGCTGCAAGGGAATTTGGGTTTTGGATTGTTTCTTTTAATCTTGTCAACACTCCCAGTACTATTAACGGTAACTGGTTTCTTAGAGACAACATCTAATGTTGTTGGGGTCTTGGTCCTTTTCAGGCTCTTCTTCTTCTTCTCTTTCCATTTCTTCTTCTTCTGATCAACCTGGCTACTTGCTTTAGAGCTTTCACTAGGCAAAGAAGGAGAAATGGAAGAAGAATTGATGGGTGAAGAAGGCGAAAATTCGACGTGAGGTTGATGTGTGGGTGGTGTATTGACATCTAAAGTATTAGGTGCAACTGAAACGTTTGGAGGATTCGGGATCACCGGAGTGGGGAATAACCAAACTGGTAATCCAATAGTGAGCCCTGGAAGACTCAGTGTGGCAACGTATGGAGGACCAAAGTTTCCAAATGAAGGAAAGGTATAAGGTTCCCCAGAAGAAGGGGTTCCTCCATTGGTACTCCCAAGATTCGATGCCATTAATACTGACTCGACCTAAGGTCCACTAAGTAAAAGAAACAACATACGCTAATAGAATCTAAGAATCACAACCAAGCAAACAGGACCTTCTTTCGATGACCGTACTAGTTGGTGATGAAATCCAACATCGCGTGATCAAGTCCAGAAGGGGTGGGGCTAGGGTGGAACAGTTACAATGGTGACCTGCTTAACGGACTTACACCCTGGTGAAAGCTTCCACACAGTAATTGTTGATTTACTTTCTAAGGCTTCCACGCAGTAATTGTGTATTTACCTTCCAAGGAGCCCGAGTGAGTTTGACCAATGTCTTCTCCAGGTACAGTGAGACTTCCTGTCACCGTCAACTTGTGTAAGAACCTAAAGATTATGGACACTAAGGTTACCAATTCGCAGTCAGCCCCTGGGCGGGAACAATCGACAGTTCAATCCGAACGTAAGGGCAGGGTATCAAGCCTGAAACCAACTAAGAAGCTTCCACACAGTAATTGTGGATTTACCTCAAAGTGATCCCCATAATACGATCTTACCACCACAATCAGTTAAACCACGGAGGGTTAGTCCTCGTAGCTCTCCCGAATGCAACCTCATGCGTAACCCCTGTGTGAGAGGGGGCTCCCAGCAGACTTATATGATAACTGGATTTACTCTCCCTAACTCAGGATGTTAATTTTTTTTTTGACAACTTTGGAGAGTTATGCTCACAGCCTAATCCAAAGTACTACACCTATTCTACTGTTGGTGGAGGATTCTAGCAAAGAAAAAGTTCTAGATAAATTGTAATTAGCGTTGATTTTGTGGCTGTTCTTTATGCAAAAAGGGGTGCATGGAAGTGAAACAAATGGAATTGTGACTCAGACCCAAAGAATGCATCGAACATGATAAACATTCATTTCCTTTCGATGAACATCTAGCTAAGGGAGAGAGAGAGTTCCTTCACTAACAAGCACAACTACGGAATGCCCTCAAACAATTCTTTTCTCAATCAAATCCTGATATGATGCAAAACTTTTAAAATGCCTTCTAATATGTTCAATCAATCATGAAGATATCTTTATTGTTTGCATATGAATGATGATCAATACAATCAAAATGCTTATCTATGCTAATTATCTTCTTGGTATGAATGAGAACCAAACTAGCACAAGCAAAGATCACACAAACAATACACCCTTCGTAGTAATCAAAACGAAAAACGAAAGAAAAGAAACAATCAAAGAAAAAGACAAACTTCACACCCAAAAATAAGAGCTGAAGAACAATGATCTTGAAAACAAGATAAAGAGGCCTATAGGCTTTTGGTGACCTTCACCAGGGTTTTACTCAACTGAACAGAAAAGAAAAGCAATGCATAGATTTCAAACTTTACTCAACAGGAAAACTCAATGCCAATAGGTGAAAACGGTTACAAGATCCAATCAAAAAAGTTGTTTGTTCTTCGACAAGACTGATGTCAAGATTAAACAGGAAGAAAAATTGACTCACTAAATCACTCAGCACAAGAGCCACAGAGGCAAACCCTAAAAAATGAAATTGTGGAGGGTTTTTGGGCCAAAATGAGGCTGGCGCTCTGTTGCCAAGGGAAAAGAGCGTTGTAGCGCTCTGTGTAGGGCTAAAAGAAGCGCTGGCGCTCTGATAACACTAGGTCAGGGGCGCCAGGGTCTGAAAGTCCCAGAAATGTCAAAAAATTTCAAAAATTGAGATCTGAACTTGACAAATATGCTGAATGTGATAGGGTAAGGAGCCAATCAGCTCATGAAACTAATCAAAGAGGGATAAACCAGGTCTAAAACAATCAAGGGATAGACAAGGTCAATGAGGAGAAGAATCCAAACAAAGAATTTCGATTCGAGGCTATCTCCCTAGTGGAGTCGCCAGTTTCTGTTGTAGGAAAATCTACTTGCGGACAAGTAGATCGACCTCTAAGGCTTGACCTTAACCCTAGACATAAAAATGCTTAACGTGGACACTGAATTCCTTTCAAATATATCTAAGCCTAATGCATGAGAAGGAAGGATAATAGAAGTACCTTTTAATCGACGTTTGTCCCTGCACGCTCCGAGTTGCGCTCCAATCTTTTTTCTCCTCGATGAGGTCTGTGGACAAAACAAGATACGACCACTTCCTACTCTACTGAGGTGTTTCAAGTGTCTTTCTCATGTCGTTATAGGCATGACATAGGCATCACAGCAGCATGCTTTTTTTGATGTTTTACGACACTTGTGAGCAACATATGACACTTGCGACCTTGTGAGCAAAATGCAACACTTGCGACCTTTGTAATGACGACACTTGCGACACTACCAAAGTGAGTAATTTTGATGCGTAACAATTTTACTACTATATTTTCCAGAATTGTATATCTGTCATTCTATTATACATAATGCATAATTGTGTGTTTCTATATGGTTTCACTTGCTTATACATGTTTATTTATATGGGCATGGCTAATATTTTTCCTATCTCTATTCATATTAATAGTTTTCCTTTAAATCAATGATAACACAGTGGAAATATGATAAATCAGGGATGGAAATGCCTCTATGCTAGTATGAATAGCTCGTGCGATGATAATTCCCCAAGTGAGCGATGAGGATTAAATAGATTAGATTTTTTAGACTGATAGTCGAGGGTAAATTATGATAAAACCTCGAAAAGTTGACTATGTCCAGAAGCAATATGATAAACCTAAGAATTTCCATGTCTTTTTCTAGAAGGAATAACAACTGTATATTTTGGCACAATGAATCAATCCTGGCCATTGGTTGGAGTCTCTCATGCCCCAGGATTTCCAAGAATCAAGGTCATGGTCGATCGTCAGATTCGTTGGAGGTGGATCAGGAGATCCTAGCCATTGATTAAAGTCCTCATGTAGAATGACATGTTGAGGATCCAGGATGCTATCAACCATTGGATTCATCAGAGAGTAAATTAGAGTGATCACAACAATCCATCGCAGTGTGTCCTTCATAATAGTTTATTTCACTGGAAGGAAAATACTCCAAAGGGAAGACTCTAAGGAGAAATCCCAACCATCGATTGAAGAACCACTAAGATGTAATTTGGTCCATTGATCAACACGGAAAACATTATATGTGATCGAGAGGAAGGGTGATGTCATGCTGACAACACATCGACAAAAAGAGCCTACATGTACGAGGAATACACGTGGTAGCCTGTTTTTGGTTGAGGTAATAGAGAGTGGGTCCCTATCGAGTTCAATACCTTGGAAAGGTGTTGTTATAAATGATCATTAGATCATAAGGAGGAGCGATCATGGCCATTGGATCTATTTGCCGATATTTTGAAGCAAATTCCATTGAAAAGAGTTTGTTCAAAGTTGGATTTCGGAGGAAATTCTTGAGTGATCACAGAAACACTCTAAAGGAGGAAATCTAAGGAGTAATTTTGGCAATCAATCAAAGCTTGAATTAAAATTAATCCTGATCATAGATCTTGGAGGGTCTCACCTAGATGAGGTCAGGATGAAGGTGAAATCACATTGATAGGGATGACATCATCCATCCAATATGTAGAGGAAAAGTGTCAGAACCCAGGAGGATGTGCCAATGGTCAACAATGACATGTATGACATGCCACTCCACGTGGAGAGTCCATGTGTTAGGTGGACATTGTGCCATGTGGAAGCGTGTTATCGCACTTTGTGGGTGAGATGTGATGTTTCTTGAGTTCCACATGTCAATCCAAGTGGCATATTTAGATAGGGCCATGTGTCCCAAGTGCCAACTCTGATGCCACATAGAACTCTGCGTAAGCGAGGCTAGGAAGGGAGTTGACCATTTCAAAGTTGACTTGGGAGAGTTCAGAGTACCACTCCGAAGGGTTTGGAGTATGACTTCAAGAGATGATCAGGGCCATTGATCAGAGTGTGGACATGATAAACATCAATCGTTTATTAATGTGGACCCCCAAAAGGGTGTGTTCAAAGGTATAAGGTAGATTGTTAACCCTCATTCTAGTTAGAACCTTGAAGTGACTTGGGCCATCAATTGCCAGCCTCTAGGAATTTTAGATCTATTGGAATTAGGTCATCAAAGTGCACACAAATCCCCTTGTGGATACACTCCGATGGGATAAACTTAGACGGTATAAAAGGACTCAAAGTAGATCAGAGTTGTTAATCTAGCACGCTAAGCATACGATAACCGAGGAGATGGGTGCCAACTGCCACATTGGCTGCCATGTCCGCACCACAATGGATCAACATGAAAAATGAGAGAAATGAATCCAATGGACATGACGAGGGTAAAGAGGAAATCATATACTTGGTGGAAAGCATCAAGAATATGAAAAAAATGTTCAAAGTTACAAAGCAGATAATGAGAGGCTTAGGAAATCCAAGGATTAACAAGATAATTTTAACATCAAGCTGTTATGAAGCTTGGATAGAGTAGAGAAGAAAATGGATAAGGAGTCAACATATATAAAGGAAAAGGGGGATAAGTCTCGTGACAAAATAAGTGATTCAAGGAGTGATGATAGATACCATTAACACTCACCTAAACATTCAACTAGGAGGGCACACAATATCTCAAGCCCGTCCCCTATCAAGAAGCATAAGAATAAAATCTAGGGTAGATGAGATATAGGGAGAGATGAATAAGATTAGGCCTCCTTTTGATGGTAGGCACAATAAGGATGAGGATTTAGAGACGTGGCTGTTGGGTATGTGAAAATACTTTCAACTACATAATTATTTCTCTCAGGAAGAAGGGAGAATAGCAATTTACCATGTTAAAGGAAAGGCATCAATGTGGTGGGATTAGTTTTTACAAGTGAGACACATTGATGATAATAAGGTTGCTTGGAAGGAGTTTAAGAGATATTTTGAAAATAAATATTTACCCAAATGCTACTATGATAAGAAAATGAAGGATTTCTTTGAACTCAAGCTTGGGAGCATGACCATAGATGAGTATGATAGGAGATTTGTAGAGCTTCTGAAATATGTTCCTTTTATCAAGTATGAAAAAGTGAAGATTCAAAGGTACCCAAGTGGGATGCCATTATTTGCTAGTGATAAGATAAAATATGATGATCCCAAGATAGTGGAAGAGACCATAAGGAGAGATAAATGCCTCTATTATCATCATAGAGGAAGACCTAATTTCAAAAATACTTGGGAGGAAAAGAAGAAAGGAAATATGGAACAAAGGAAAAAGGGAAGTAAACCATCATTTTTTAAAAATAACACTCAAAGACATCCGACTTCCAAGGAGTCTAGGATGATTGAAACCATGGAACACAGACTAAGGAAGAAACCAATGAAATGTTGGGGTTGTAATGGATAGCACATGTACCGGGATTGTCCTCATAGAGTTGAAAAAGTGAGGACTGTTCACAATGTACAATGAGCTAAAAAAATTAAAGACATGGGCATACATGTACCCAGGATTTATGTAGCCTTGGACAACAAGCAAACTGAGTTTTGGTCTCACATGTTTTAAGTATAAGGTAATATTAACAACCAAACCATTGCTATTTTAATTGATTCATAATCCAGTCATAGTTATATAGATCCTAATATGGTAGAAAGGTTTCAATTACCAAAAAGAAAACTTGGAAAACCTTGGTTACCACAACTAGCTACAGGAGCTAAAAGGAAATGAAAAATCCCCCATTGATGTTGAAGAGAAACCCAAATGGCACAATAAGAATAAAAAATCATGTGGATTAATCATAATGTCCATATCTCCTGATTTAGGGTTTCACCTTCAAGGAATATTGATGGCTCGAATAAATCCTGGGAAAATATTGAAGTTGTGTTTGGTAAACACAATGTGATTCGAGCCCACCATATTGAAAATCAATTAATTAGTTTAACCCCAATGATTTTCCTTGCATTGACGATTATTTATCTATGTTGAAAACACTTAGAATTTTATGTAAAGACTGTCAAATATATGTGAAGGATAACCAATGCATATATGTTATTATTTCTAATATTTGCAGTGCATATTCTATATTTGTAACTACCTTTATGTCACCATAAAATCTCTAGGGAGTGCTTACCAAAATCCTGCTCTTGATTCTTTTTGTGATTGTCTGATTAGAGAGCAATATAATCTTTTACAATTTGGAGTGATTAGAACTACAAATATATCTAACAAATCCTTAGTGTTCTAGTAGAAAGATAAATCCAAGCTTCCCAAGAAGCAACATCCTTGCAACTATAAGAAAAACAAGGGTCCCAAACCCTCTCAACCAACTTCTACTCCTAACGGTGACAAAGGAGAAAAGTATAAAAGTAAGAAGACTGACATGAATTGCAACTTTTGTTGGCAAGATGGTCATGTGGAGTCTAATGTTTTTAAAATATGGAATCCTTAGAAGTAGTGATGAAGAAGAACAACATTAATCTTGATTCTTCTTCTCATGGACATGCACTTTTTGCTTCTTGTTTCTCCTTTATTGCAAGTTATACTTCTTCTGATGAGTGGCTTAATGATTCTGGAGCATCGTATCATATGGATAAGGATAAATCCATTTTTTCTGATCTTAATGAATGTAACTCCAAACACATATTTGTTGGTGATGATATATCTCTTAGTGTTGTAGGGTTTGCAACAGTTCAAGTAGATAATGATTAATTCAATTATGTATTATGTGTTCCAAGTATTTCTTGCAACCTTCTATCTATGTATCATATCATCATTCAAGTGAAGGTAAAACCCTAGATTTTCACCTCACCAGGATGTAATCAAGGATTTAAAAGATCCTAAGCATGTCCTAGCAACTGTAATTGTTTATGATATTACTAGGTTGTACAAATTTGGAAACTTTGGGTCATCATCTTTTCCATCAGTTTTTGTTTCTCATAGAGATCACTTGAGAAAAATTTGGCATGAGCAGTTTGGTCATTTAAACTGGTCTTTCTCTTATTTCTTGTGGATATGGTGTTTGTGCCGGTTGTGTTCTCGACAAACATCATTAGGACAATTTTGACAAACATGCCTCTTGGAATTCCTCTTCCCCTTTACAGCTTGTTCACAATGATTTGTGTGGTCTACTTTCTTCTCCTTCTTTCTTTAGGTGCAAGTGCTTCTTAAATTTCATTGATTACTTCTCTAGATGCACTTGGGTTTACTTCTTAAAACTTAAGAGTACATTTTTTGACAATTTTTTGGCCTATAAGGCCCTTTTAGAAAAATAATTTGGACATCAACTTCAAAGGTTAAGAACATATAATGGAGGCAAATATGTGAATACCAAATTTACAAGTTATTGCATTGCACAAGGCATTCAAATGTAATATAATGTTCCATATACACCACAAAAAGATGGTGTTTCTAAGAGAAAGAATCACACATTAAAGGAAATGGATAATTATATGATCCAATATAAAAGATTAAATCTTCATTATTGGGTGGAAGCCATCAATTGTCGAAATTATATAGTAAATTTCACTCCCACAAAGGATTTAAAAATTATAATACTGAAAGAAGCATGGAATAAAATTAAGCTAGATGTTATCCACTTTTGTGTATTTGGTAGTGTAACATGGGTTCACATTCTTGATGATAAAAGGAAAGAATTGTAACATAAAAGTGAGAAGTTCATTTTTGTTGGATATTCTGAAGATGTCAAAGGTTACCGACTTCTTCAATCTCATTCCAATGAAATTGTTATTAAAAGAGATGTTAAATTTAATGAAAATCTCTCATCCAATGAGCCTAGTTTGACATTTGTGTCATCTTCCATTCCTATTCTAGTTTGTTCTTCAAATGATGATAGTGAGGATGAAAATCCACCTCTTCTTTCTCACCTTCCTCCATATGAGTCCATTGAACATGAACATGCACTAGCACCACCGCTTCCTAGATGGGTCCATTCAACATGAGAAGCAACTAGTGATCTTGCCGATGATCCTAGAGATCAATGTTGGACACGTTCACAGTTCTAGAAATCATCCTCTCTTTTGGATAACTTTTAGAGACTCATTATCCATACACATTTGTAGAAGCTTTAGGACATCCATATTGGGACACAAAAATGAATGAATAATATTGTTCCTTTATGGAGAACAAAACTTGGGATCTTGTACCTCTTCCTAAAGGTAGAAAACTTGTTCGATGTAAATGGGTTTATGGAACTAAGTACACATCATATGGAAGAGTTTAAAGACACAAGGCTTGGTTATTTTCCAAAGGATTATCTCAAGTTTAAGGCATTGACTATAATGGAACCTTTTCCCTCATAGTCAAAATTAATTCCATCCGCCTTATTCTAGCCCTTGTTTCCTCACATAAATGGGATGTCCATCAGATGGCTGTTAAAGTTTCCTAGGATTTGAAAGAAGAAATATACATGGAACAACCTCCTGGATATGTCCAAAATAATTCCATCCTTGTTTGTCTCCTTAATAAATCTCTTTATGGTCTTAAGCAATCTCCTTGAGCTTGGTATGCCAAAATGGACACCTTTCTTCTTGACATTGGATTTTCTAGATGTCATTTTGACCCTAATTTCTATACCAAGAAAGTAGGAAGCCATCTCATAATTCTTGTTCTTTAGGTTGATGACCTTATCCCCACTGGTAGTGACCTTAAAATTTTAACCATGCAAAATCAAGCCTTAAAAAGAAATTTGAAATGATATACTTAGGCTATTTGCATTATTTCTTTGGCCTCCAAGTATTGCAAACCAAGGAAGGGATTTTTATTTCCCAGTCTAAGTATGATAGTGACCTTCTTTGCCACTTTCACATGGGTGGTTCTAAACCAATCCCTTCTTCCTTCCATTGTAGAGTCAAACTTGATTCCACTTGTGCTACTCTCAAAGTTGATTATTCCACTTTTTACCATGATTTAGTTGGTAGCCTCTTATATTTCCTTTTTTGTTGGTATTGTTACCCAATATATGAAAACAACCCATGAAAGTCATTGGAGAGAAACAAAAATGATACTTCAGCATGTCTGAGGTACAATTATGTTTGGGATACATTACATTCTAGGGGGAACTCCTTTGTTTGTTGGTTTCACTGATTTGGATTGGGCCGAGGACCCGGATGATCAAAAATATATTGCAAGTTATGTTTTCAACCTTGGTTTTGGACCTGTCACTTGGTCTTGTAATAAATGATAGGCTCTTTCTCTTTCTTTCACATAAGTAGAGTACCGAGTAAAAATCAATCCAAGTCAAGAAGCCTTGTTTCTTTGATAGATCCTTTCAGAGTTTAGATTCTAGTAGCAACGTCCGACCACCCTTTGGTGTGACAATCAGAGTGTTTAGTCCTAGACAAAGCCCCGTGTTATGTATAAAACACCTTATTAATCCATAGATATTGAACCATTACATTTCTAGTGTTATATGTGTAGGTCGGCTATAACCCTTCATTGCACCCTATCATCATAATTGTACCCTTTGTCTCACATATACACATATATATATATATATATATATATATATATATATATAGTTCATGACACTGAATACCATTACTCACTGCATCCACAGAAACCCCCCTGAAATGTGCCAAAGAACATGGGGAGGCCGAGAATTTTCAAAATATTGGGGGATCAATAAAAAGATAATCATATAAACAGAATAAGGGCATAAAATGTCACTTACAAGGAAATGAATTTGGGTGGGGAGGGTAACAACTATTCTTCCCAACCACGCAAGCTACATCCAATGGACACACACACACACACAGGAGACCTAGCCTTAGGATCATCTTTTCTCATATCATATTGTATTATTAATTGGATATAATATAAAAGGAGGTTTCCCTCTTGAAGTGGACTATATTCATTGACTTTTTGTCATTTTTTAATGCATTGGATCATAACATTTGGTATTAGAGCATCGATGCTAGGGTTTTTGTTATTCAAGCAAGTCATCTTATAATTTTATCTATAGTTTTTTTCTATGTTTTTTTATACAATGAAATTTGAAGGTTACTTAGAAGAAATATCAAGGTACTTGTGGTACAAATTCAAGGTTTTGGGTCATTAAAATTTTGGATATATAGCCTATGGAAGATAAGGTTTTTGACTCATCCTGAATTCAATTTTAAAAGATGCATCTCGAGATTTTTGCTATAATTTTTTTTTCTGGGAGGTTTCAAACAATAAAATTTTATGGACATTGATGAGACATATCCTAGTATAGGTGGTCCAAATTTCATATTATTCTTCTCTATACTTTCGGATATATAGTCCATGGAAGACAAGGTTTGTGACTAATCTTGAAATCAATTTTAAAAGGGCCATCTTGGCATTTTCACTGTAACTTTTTTTATGTGAATTTTCTAAATCTGAAATATTCCAAATCTTGAGGAGACATAGTGAATTAAATGTTATTTTTTTTTAATATTTTGAATCATTATAATTTGTAAGATATATCTCCTGGAAGTTGGGGTTGTTTAATAATCCCAAAATTAGTCTTAAACAAGACATTTTGGTAATTTTTCTATAAATGTTTATTAGTGAAGGTTCAAACAATGAAATATTTAGGATTTTAAGAGGTCATATCGAAGTAATAAGGTCAAAATTTTATACTTATAAGGGTTCAATTCCTAGATATATACCAGGACAAAGGTCAACCATCTAAACATACTCCAAATTAAGGGTTGAAAGGTACACAACTTACAATTGGCATAACTTTTGATTGGAAGATATGTTTTTGATGATTCAAAATTTGTGATAAAGAGGAAAAATAAGAGAACCATTATTTTATCACATGGCTCCAAATGTTTTTCAAAAATTTATTTCACCAATTAAATCCCCACAGAGCTTAACTATGACTCAAAAAGAAAAAGACAATTGTTTTTACCAAATTGGAAAGATGGATGGAAATAGAATAGAAATGGAAAAGAAGATGGATGAAAATAGGAATGTTAAGAACCAAATATCAAAATAGCATAAAAACCTCAGAATAAGTAATCAACTCCTTCACAAGGAGAGAAATTCAAATAATAATCCTCTTGGAGGAGGAAACCTTCTTATACATCATATGAATTTACAATTACAAGATGATTCCATATGAAAAGGTCTCCTTGGTATATATAGGAGACTAGGAGGTACAATTACAACTAATGGACCCAAGTCGACATAAATACAATAACAATATTAATATAATATTCTCCAATTAAGGGGTAATGTGCCACAAATTATGGCTTAACATGCCCCTCCCCTTTAGACAAGTGTTGTCCTCAACACTTGAGTAGTTTTGGATGATTTTGTATAAAAGACTCATATTCCCACATAGAATATTCAATCGGTTTCTTCCACTTAATGAGATACTTTGAAATTGATCAACTCCTCAAATGGAAAATTCTTGTGCTAGTGATAGATTCAGTCTCCAATATGATTTTTCCTTCCTTGTCAAGTTCTGGAAATATAGTTTGAACTTGGATATTGTTACCTATAACCTTATTTAAGCATGGAACATGGAAAACAAGGTGTACTCGCGAAGATGTAGAAAACTCCGATTTGTATGCCATAGTACCAATCTTTTGCAACAACTTATAAGGTTCATAATACTTCAATGATAATTTATTATCCTTCTTATCTTTCTTGAGGGACACTTGTTTGTATGGTTGTAGTATTAAAAATACCCAATCCCCTACTTCAAAACTTCTTTAACTACGATGCTAATATGTTTGTTGTTTCATGTGATTTTGTGCCATGGTTAGGTTGTCCTTTAAGAGTTAGATAACTTTTTGTTGATACTGGATGTGATATTCACTGCTTGAACCTTACATTTTTCTTTTATAGAAGAAGTGATGGATGATGGGTGATATCCATAAAGCGCCATAAATGGTGTCATTTTTGTTGCAGTATGAAAGGACGTGTTATAACACCATTCTATCAAGGGTAACCACTTGAACCATTGTGTTTGTTTATCATAGACAAAGCAACGAAGGGATCCTTACAGACATTTTTTCACTATATTAGTTTCTTCATCAGATTGAGGATGATAAGATGAACTATGAGCCAATTGAGTACCCAAACAAGAAAATAATTATGTCCAAAAATGTCCTGTGAAGATAGGATCTCTGTCACTTACAATAATCTTTGGGATTCCATCTATCTTTTGAATTGTCTCCATGAATGCAGTAGCAGCTATATTTTATTTGAAAGGATGAGAGAGTGCATAAAAGTGTGTGTACTTGGTAACTCTATCAAAAATCACCATGATGACACTCTTTCCTTCAGACTTTGGTAACCCCGAGATGAAATCCATGGAAACCTCCTCCCAACGTTGACTTGAAATAGTTAATGGTTGTAAAATACTCGGGGTCTTAACTCTTTCCACCTTATTTTGTTGGGAAACCAAACATTTTTCCACAAACATTTGAACATAAATTTTAAGGCCATCCCAAAACATTCCCACTTGACCCTATGATAGGTTTTCAAAAATCCTAAGTGCCCTCCTACCCGAGAGGTGTGCAATTAAAAAAGTACCTTTTGTTTGATTTGGGAATTCTTACATAAATATAAGCAAATTTTGTACCATACTGAATCATTTTTCCATGTAAATGTATCAGATGCACTGGAATTCTGTTGCAACCTTTGAATGAGAGTCCACACTTCTTCGTCATTCTTCCATGCATCCCTTACTTCTGTTATCCAATTAGGTTGGATGATAGAGATAACACAGAGAAATGCCTCAACATATTCATTCTTTATTGAGAGTGCATTTTCCACAACATAATTCTTCCCCTTTTTGTAGATGATTTCAAAGTCATAACCCAACATCTTGGTGACCCATTTTTGTTTCTTTTTTGAAGATAGTCTTTGTTCCAAGAAGTATTTAAGACTGTCATGATCTGTTTTGACCTTGAAGTGTCTACATATTAGGTAAGGGCACCATTTCTTCAATGCATGTA